>KZ312439.1:1425453-1556549 GCA_000376725.2 Ladona fulva
TTTTTATTACAGCTTTACATTTTACCGTTACGATTATGCGGACCTTATTTTCTTTGCCAGTTAATAAAAGACAATGCAACTGCGGCAGAGAGTAAAAATTCTGTTTTATAGCTTTATTGAAGCATTGCTCCTATTTTCCTTGGCAATATTCAGCTCATGTTGAAGGGCTATTATTGATATACTTCTCTTGACATTTCATTTTGCAAAGAAGAATCCTTCTTCCGCGTTGGTATTTCGCTGCAAATGAAAGCTTACAGGAGGTTCCTACTCGTTATCGAAACGAGAAATCGTAATAACGCATTGTTTATAACAATACCTGGGCCACCGTGTGTAACGCCCCTCCGACCCACCGTGTTTCTCTGGCCTCCGATTTCATGCAGCAATCTAAGATTTTTCTTTTCTGAATCCAGCAGCTAACGTACTCCTTCAGTTCCCACTAACCCATCATCAAAGCCGAGGGTTTACCCGGAAGAGGGCGGAGAAAGTGCTATATATTGTGGTATTTGGACTGGCTCGTTGATTGTTCACAGTTGTATCATCATCTACTTAAAAGCTCAATGTAGAGTTGTTATCGATAGAATAAGTGACTGCTAAAATCATTATAGCCTCTTTTACTGGGATGAAAAAAATTGCTCAAAAATGTCTTCATAATAAACTTAATGTTTAATAATGCTAACTCTGCGACTACATAATACAAATTGTGCTTATATTTCTTTTCTGGATCATTTTTGCATTTATGCTAAACACACACATTTATTGATCGAGTTCAAATAAACCCTTATTTTGCAGATCATCAGCCTACTCCTTTAAGAAAAACTTTTGTGCTAGTAATTCTGTAATGAATAGATTAGATACGATCTGTAAGGCCGAAGCAATCCAGATGAGGGTAGTTTCTGAGTTTAATTGTGATAATTAAACATTATTCTTCCATTTTTTGAAATAGGTTTTAATTTCAGTTATAAATGCGAGAGTTAAAAATAATCTTCAAATATCGACATTAGTATCAAATGATCCGTTCGATTATATCTTTTGAAAATTTAGAATTTTCTAATTGAGTGATAGGATTTTCTCGCCGTGTTTTCGTAATTTATGCTGATGATGTTTTTCAATTACGATTTGAAAGATTTGAGGTTGACGTAAATTTCCATGAGGTGAATCGGTTCATCTTTCATTAATCAAAACGCCCATCTTAATTGATATAATTTTTCTTCGAGATTTCTTATCGCATCCCTTCAATGATGGAAAATGAATTATCTGATGACGCATCTAAATAGAGCGATGTATTTAAGAAGATAGAGGTTTGTGTATCAGTTTTAGTAGATATCCACCGAAAAGCGATGATATAATTGTTTTATGATCTTACCTTTCTCTCAGTGTTCTACTCTGAGGAGCGGGAACTATTAGAGATTGACCCATTTATGGTGGAACTTATTCATAGGTATTTTAGGACTTAGAAACACTTCTTACAATTGTGGCGTTGCTGCAAAAACGGGCAAGTTTTGCTAGTAGCACAGTCTAAAAATGAACAATCGTTGCTGTAAGTTACGTGAAAATGCAAATGCAAGCTCAATGTCTAATAATAGTAAATTAACTTCTACAATTTTGCAAGATAAAAACTTGTTTTTAGAAGGGCTGTTCATAGTTATCTATGATTTCCATTTCTCTATTCATCAATTTTCCGTTTTCCTAAGCAAGGATTATGGGACCTCTAAATATCATTTTTTCCTCGAAATGACGAATGATAAATTTTCATATTCATAACACCTTCATCGAACGGAGCTCAAGAGGTATATTAAAATTCTGCCACTGCCATAATTTTAGCCTAGAACTCGCCACAAATGAAGTCCTGCTGACTGAATAAAGTTTCTATGAGGTATAAAGCCCCAGGAAAACTATTCTCATCCTATTCATAAGAAGGCTCTGGTTTGAACCCAAGAGCCCATAATACGTTTCCAGAAGAAATACAACTAAAGTTCGTTTACATGTCTTGAAAGCCTTTGCATCTTTGGCAAAATTAAATTAGATAGAAAATTAAATGTAGGTTCTTAATTTTTTCGTCAGAAATTGATATAAATTCGAAATTGCGAGAAATTTTATTAAAATACGGAACTTTTGTACAATTTTGTGGACTAAACAACCCTTCCCTTTCAAACACAGGCGATTTTCTGAGATTCTAGATAATGCAAAGTATGATATTCAAATCGTATTAAAAAAATACGGCCTTGCAGGAGTGTTTCTTCATCTACCCGATTTGTCATGACTCGATGGTCAAGATGGCGAGAAAGGGAAGATCTTTGAGAGACGGACGGATTTTCAACGCAAACGAGGTTTTAAAGCTATGCGTTCATCAAATTATCACGAACTTCATAGTGTACAAGTAAATCAAGTATCTGCTAATATTCTCAACTTATAATTCCCTCCTGATTAGTGTTTATGAAAGAGAATAAATAGCTTGCGTTTTCAATTGTAATTGACTTCAATTCAATTCAATTGGCAATTCAATTTACATTAAGTTCCACCGTGCTTGATGGGAACGTTTTCTACACCCGATTATCGGTGCCGAACTTGTTATCCAATAAGAATACGCTTAGTAGAATGTAAAATGTAAAAAGTAGAATGTGCGGATAAAATATGATAATGTTATTTTTTACTCATTCAGTATCTAATAGTTGAAAATTACAAAAATTTTATGAATATTGATGTCATAGTTATGATGGACAAAATATTACTTCGTACATTTAATAATGAGCAAATTTATTCTAAATTCATCCAGTATCAATAAAATCATCTACCATTCAGATATGTATTCAACTTAAAACTTAAGACTTAAAAATTACACCTGGATTTTGAGGACAATATGTATAAAATAACAGATATGTTTTTAAAATGAATTGAATTAAGTTCCGTCATACTTGATGGGGGAGTTTACCAGATAATCATCAACAACATCGGTTAGCATTCCATTATCGTCAGCATCTACAACCACAAACATACCATACCATCTCCCAATTGGCTTGTGTAACTTCCATATCGTACCTAAGAAATTATTTTTCATGTGGACAAAAAAAGTTCAATAAGGATTTCTGTTGCGTTTTCAAATATTGTTTGTTGTAAACACATTCCACATTTTCCCGCAAGGAGGATTTGTTATTGTTTTAAGAAAGGTATAGTCTTTTCCCATTCGATTCTGTTTACTGTCCTTACTTGAATTATATAATTTACAGTGGTTAAGTACTAAATTAAACTTATTGTAATAGTCAAAATTCGACCGGAAAACTATCTAATGAAGATAATTCCAGGATTTCTTTCCAAATTTTTAACTTCCAAGCCTTGCTTCGTTACTTAATTACGGCTGAGGGTTTCAGATACCACTAATTACAGTTTTACGTCCGATTCGTAGAGTTACAAAAGAACGGTTTATCAAGAAACACGTTAGTTTTTTCCACGTCGTGTGAGAGATGATAGAGTTCCTCGAAAGGGCACCCCTTAAGGATTGGAAATCATAGCATAGGCGGAAGCCCTCCTACTATTACGCCGGAACCGATCTGAGTGAGGGCGTTCGAGATATCATTATTCCCGTTACCGACGATCGCTAATTCCGTGACCTATCCACTATAAGTTGGAAGGAAATAATCGCTGTAACGGATTGCTAGTTATGGTCACTTTCACTGCAAGGAGTAGAAATGACAAAGGGTGGATATTGAGGCCTCAATAGCCCCTTCAAAACCCAAAAATAGAGACAAACTTTAATGAAAACTCCTCCATTCCGTGGGGCAACTGTAAGAGGATTTATTCCATGAATATTTCCTCGCAGTTAATAGCCGTAATATTGTTTTTTAAAGACATCTTTTTTACTCATCTATGACAATTTTATTAATCAAGAACAAAGTTTACTCCAGTTATCTTTTGATATTTGAGACGTGCTTCCCAACAGAAAACAAGTCTACATTGCTTTCGGTATGTCGACCAAACTAAACGTAAATGACCCTTCGTATTCATTTGAAATTTATTTGAAAAATAAACAGAAGTCAAAGAAATGTTGAATTGCGGCAATAACTTAACCGTTTCTACTCGGGAAGGGGCGAGAGGTAGAGTAAAACAAAGCGATACTGTTTAGCTATTTTTATTTTTAGTAGCCGTTGCCTTTTCCGCTTCTTTTCCATTCTTTCGGACATGAGCCTCCCGAATCCATCTCATCAATCGCCCGTTTATCGAAGGATTGCCATTGTCCCTATCTCGCCCTCCCTTCAGCCCTTGCATAGCCCAAAACTCGCCTCGCCCTACTCAGACAGCTCCCCTTTCCTACACATCCCTCATTCGGTGGTATAAGTGATCGCCCATCCTTTTTCTCAAACCCCTCCTCCTTGTTAAACTGCGTTTTCTTTGCCACGACCTTCTCTCTGGATAAGACCCTTTCTCATCCCTCATGCCGTTGTCGAAGTGACCACTGTCGCGCAGGACACGGACAGAATTTGCGCCAATTCTATAGATTCTAAGGAAAGCGTTCTACCAAGTAATCTTTAACGCGAAAAATATGCTCCATCTATATCTGCTGAAATATGTGACTACAAAATGATTTTACTTTATCGTTCAGTATGACAAAATAAAATCATTAAATCCCCGAGGGCATGAAATTCTAAGGTTTATCTGAACGGTCAAAATTCTGCAAATTTCCCTATATAATTGTCGAAATGATACCGATATCTTGTGAAAATTTTGTTTAAACCATTCGAAGGCTAATAAAGTTGATTGTTAATTAAGGAATGTTGCGCTCAACGTGTGCCATTAATCCAAATCATTTGAACGATATCATAGTGAACAATTAAATTGCTTAATTTTGCATTTAGCAGAGAAGTTACGACCACAGAATTAAATATCGACTCCTATTATTGGAGCCACGTCCGTCCTCTTTGGTGTCCTCCTACGAACTGAGCCACTCCCTTGAGGAAACCCCACAACTTTGTACCCCAGCGTCAATATCCTGTCCGGGAATATTGCAAGCCCCTTTGGTGCTCCCCAATGACATTCCTCGAAAATATCAATGAGGAAAATGGTAGAATGTTGATTACCGGAAGGGATGAGGGAGACAAATGGCAAAGAGAGGGAGGAATAGAGATGAAAAGGAAGGAGAGTGACCGTAAGGACTCAAAAGAACGGAAGAGGGCGAAGGACCGCGAGCAATTTGTTTTCTTTTATCGCATTCGCAATCTGAGGATGGCTTACGTGATTCTCGCTAGTTCGTAGCATGAAGGGGGCCACAGGAGGCGAGGGAAGAGAAGAGAGGCGGGTGGTGCTTAGCAAATAGCGGTTATTTGAAGGGTAAACATCTCTCCGATGAGAAGGGAATCGTGGAGGAAGTGAGTTAGGCGGGTTAGATAAGGCTCACTCGAAGAGAACATTCTTAAAGGGTACCAGAAGGGGACTGTGAAGAAGGGTCCAAGAGGTGAATATTTTCTACTGCCTACCATACGGATAGGGAATTATTTTGGGTAACTTATTTGCGAGGAATGCCAATAAGTTTAAACCGTTTAAAAGGTTAACAGCCTTGAGCATGATCTCTTGAAAGGAGGAAGGCATTTTTTTGTGGTTATAACTGAAAAAAATTTCTTTTAGTTTCAGGATTTCAGAGTAAGAGTAATTTACGAATTGAGGACAATCACCTCGTTGCAGGTTACAAGTATTACCATTCACTGGAAGATGATTTTTTGATTTTAAGATATAGGAAAAGTGAAACTTCCAATCCTAGTTAGAGTAGGATCGGAAGTAAAACTTGGCATTGCTGGCCGCGGTGACGGAGTCGTTAGCGTACAAGATTTCTAATTCCAAGGTTCACAGTTCCAATTCCGGCTAACCGAATTCTCTGTTTACAGAATAGTTGTGTATGCTAGTCAATATTAATAATTATTGTTGTAAAATAGATCTAATTTGGACTTTCTTTTTTCCATTGAAAATTATTATTGTTAATAATCAAATAAGAGAAAGATATTTTCATCTTATGATTACAATTTTCACACCTATTATACGAGTATTAGAGTACGTTTCTCGCTAGTTACCTATACTGCATTTTACCATGCATGAATGTTTGATGAGCAGTATTAATTGTTGGTCTGAGGGTACAGTGTTTTGTGTTGTTTTGTTGAAAATGATGGGAAAAGTGGATTTCGTAAATGAGCTGGAAGTGTGCAGATGTTTTTTGCCATATGTGACGTATCCACCGGAAAGTTGACCACTCACTTCTGAAGTGATTGTTGTTATAGTAATAAAAATTATTGAACCATATTTAACGTGAAAAATATCTCAAACCAATAATGCTTTAGATATCATTTTAAGTCGAAAAATGCTTTTTTCTATTTTGTTAGCTAGCTAAATTTTTACAACTTCCTGACAAGACTTTTACAAGACTGCAGCTGATTCTTTTGCACTTTTAAGAGGTAGGATGACTTAATTTGCCTAACCGATATCTAATCCAATATTTTACATGCAGTGAATCATTAGCTAGTGTTAGTTTTTATTTATTCGATAGACACTTTTACGACTTCTGCTTCAAAGATGCCTTGAAACAAAACTACCGAAATCTACGATATTCTGTTATCAGTGCGTTTAAATTTGTGTAATTCTCTTTTTTAACGTATATGCATTATTTAGTTTTAAGAAATACCCAGTATCCAGATTTAGTGAACCAATGCTTGTTCTCGTGGCTTTGTAATTCGCATTAAACTTGGTTTCTCCTCTTAACGACTGCTTGTGCAACGGCAGGAGGAGGAGGGCCACGGGAATCCTTATTTATTCGACCTGACCTCTGAAATCTCTCATAGAATCACAGAGAAAGCACCCTCTTCCTTCTAATTCTTAAGATCCTCTCGATAGTTAGCTCTGCCCCACATCTTCGCTTTATCTCATTTAAGTCTCTTTTGTTTCTCTTTTCATTTTTTTAGACAGTCTGTCTTTAGTTTATGAAAGACGTGCCAATTCTTTTTCGTGATCAAGCATTCCCAGGTTGCAGCTCGCACTACAGTTCTAAATTAAATTTCTGAAGCTTGAAAATTATTGCAGTGATTCATATTTCAAGTCTGAAATTCAATTCAGCAATACCGTCTCTTCTATCTTTATTCGAGATAAGGATTTGTATGCGTATAGTTATATAAGTGTAGTTGCCCTTTTAGTTTAGTACTGCAGCGTAACAGATTTATCTTTTCTATCCCTAAAATCATTAGCTACATGTCATATTAGAATTTCTTCTTTATCTTGGTTTAATACCCCAGCAAAGAAAATATTCTCTTTGATAGATAGATATTTACTCCTTAACATTTAAAACTCACCCTTCATTACTTTTCTTAGTAATCGTGCGGTAATGGAGGTATGTTGTTTGGGATATTTAAAATCTTCCTTAAAATTTTTTCGAATGCCACGTTTTCAGATATTTAGTCTCTTGCAGCATAGAGTTGAAGTTAAAATTACGAATTCATTTGATTTATGAAGAAAGGAAAAATTTATTCTAGTTGCTTCCACATCCCAACCGCTAATACATACCTTAAAAACGATCAAATGTTGATATTTCGTTCGTTGTGGGTTTTCCCACGGAGAAATGAGGAACGCCCGCATGGAAGGGAAGAGAAAGGGATCATTGGCTGTAATGAAAAGCTGAGAAGGATATGAAATGTTCAGAATGAGGAGCGAGTGAGAAAGAGCGAAGAGAACAAAGGCTATCGAAGGATACAAGGAAGAATAGGAAGGGAAGAAGTGGGAGGTTAGAGAGAGGGATCATCATATGGATAGGGAATTGTCTCCGGAAGCCGGGGAAAAAGGGTGACTGCCTAAGTCTATGGGATGAATTTGTAAACATTAGGTAGCGGAGGTGTTAGAACATTTGTTTTTATACATTTGTATCTCTTTTTATTAGAAAAATAAACTTTCTGGTTCTTTTTGACGATTAATTTCTTCGGCATTGTTGAGTTTAATTTTTGAAATTGTGAGAATCAATGAGTATAAGCTCCTAAAGATAGTCCTAAATTTTGCCATTCAGGAACCGTAAAATTAACGTATTCAATATATTGAATCATAATCAGTGATAAGACAACCCACGGAAGCTTATATTTTTATGCAAATAATTTATCTTGACACAATACTCTTGAAGTTCCTGAGTTCTTTTTTTCATATGCTAGTTTATTCAGATATTTATATAATATAAGATAGTGCTAACGGTATGGAAACCGTTACCATTTTCTTCATGGTACATTCAGGTATGGACTGAAATAACTTCTTCTTTCAAAGAGTGTTTACTCTTCTTTGAAGTTTCTTTGAGAAACTTGCGAGCATTGTAAAATTATAGAATGAAAAGTCTCTCAAAGATAACAAACCATTACGCTAAAATTTATACGAAAAAATCTAGTTGATTTTAAATCAAAAAAATATAGTTAATTTTAAAATGTTGTGTGCAGAATTTTTACGCACTGGAATCATAAAATATGCTATTCCGCAAAAATAAGAGATCTTAAATTCATAGTGAGATATTATGTGATTATATACCTCATAAAAAATGCGTCCATGGTATACTTTTAGCTTATCGACCTCGAGGTTTTTCATAGAGCATTCTTAAGCAGCTAGATTTTTTAAAGCAGATTTCAGGTTCGACAGCAGTTTTTAAGCTATGATAGAGTCTCTCGCGTGGAATTTCCTGTAATGATACAAAGCATGATTACCGATGAAAGCTATTCGAAAACTTTATCACTACAGATCTCGTTGCCGAGGTAGTTTATTTTGTTTCTCTAGTTAATGAGGAGGATCGCAAAGGAGTAAAACATTGGATGAGAGAATAATTTTAGTCATAAGTGAGAAATTTAAGTCCGAGGAAAAGATCGCTTTAACCATAACGAGGTATGGATGTGAAGCAAAACTATGTTTGTTAAAGGAGATTTCAGTTTTCGACAGCACTATTTCAGCTACAATAGCTCCTAGGGTAGAATGCATGTAATGATTGAAGACTAGATTACCGACGTAAGCAAAAACTTATCAGAACAGATCTCGTCGACTGGTAGTTGCTTTTTTCTTCGGTTAACAACATTAGCGAGCTTCGAGATAGTACAAAAACCATTACAAGGAAATAATCGCCAGGGTGCAGCCGCGCACTTAGGAGGTGGCTGACGGGCTTAAGACTCCCAAAGTTTTTACAAATTTTTCATTCAGAGCCAAATTCGCAAGGGTTTCATTACCAAATATTTTCACGTATAAAATATATCTTTAAAGGCAATAATTTCTTACGATCAGATTCAATTATTTCACATTTCATTGTAAATTGGAAGGAGTTCAAGATATTATTGGTTACAATCTTTAAGTTCAGTTCCTCCCCGAGCGAAAATTCTGGATGCACTCTTTCCAGGGAGGATAGCTATTTCTGGGCATTTTCCGAGGAGCATTAGGGAAACTAACATCAATTCGAATTAGATAGGGATGTCGATGTTTTCACATCCCCTTTCTCTCGCCACTTGTGGCTTGCATGGTTAGTATGTAAATGTAAAAATAAAATTATATTGAAGAATGATGTAGCAGTATACCGAAATCGATATTAAATCAATGAATAATCGCAGAATGTGACATAAATTCATAGGTCAGTTGAGGTAAAAAATTAACTGATAATATTGTATATACCTATATATACATAGCAATTTTATGAGGACATTGCTATGAGATGACCCGTCAAAAGGTCATCAGCCTGAAAACTGGCTGGATTCTTGAACCCACCACCATTCGCTACAGAATGCTTTAGAAGAGAATGAGGCGATTATGCAAGATGAGGGGTGAGGGAAACATAGTTTGCTCTTGATTTCTTCGTTCAGACAGAATTTTACAAGAGGCAAAAGTCCACGCGTGTGCAGTACAATGGCCCTATTAGAAAGATTTAAAAAAAAAATGAATAGGGAGCTACAAAAAAATGAATGTCATTATTCAGTGCCACTTACATCCCTGCAGATTTAGCATAATCATATCCATGAAGAGAACTGAATAAAAGTCTATGAAGATACATTTCAATAATGAATTTAAGAAATATATTACTGATTAGAGTTTTAGATTATTGTAATGATTATTGCAAGAATCTTAAGTGGAATGGAATTTTTTGAATGGCGAAGAACATTTTACTTTCATATGAGAGGGACAAATGCAATGAATAGTATTGAGGGTAGATCTTATGTTGTGAGGAAACAACATTAATAACTGTTTGTCAAGGAATATTCTTTTTTACCTTTTCTGAAACTGAAGTGTTATTTGATGAAGTGGATGTAGTACAAATTTGAGTTAGTTTCAAAATCTTTCGAATACGTCATTTCGCAGAAGCAGTAAAAGAATTAATATGCCTGATACTGTGAAGTTACATGGTTTTACATTCATGTATCGAAAAAAGGTTTCAGTTTGGATTAGGAACTTGATATAAATATCAAGATTAGCCCTGTAATTAATATCTAATTCTGTATTTTATGTATATTTCAATGCAAGATAGTGGCTGCGTGACCAGAAATTGGGCCAGTTTCATTTACATTATGAATAAAATTAGATAAATCATCAAAGGGACTTCGGAATTTTTTGTCACGTGCCACTTTAAGTTTTTCCCCTTCTAATTAAAATTCAGCAACTTTCCGGCGAATTAATGCATTTTCATTAAGTCCTAATTAGCAGGCTTAAGGTGCCGCACCGTTGCTAAAAGGTTGGCTGAGATTCCAATCGCCGGAACGAGATAAGATACGATATTTTCAATCTGCATTAATGATTTTAAATTCCGTATTTATGAATGCTACGTCTGTCCCTGGACTGTTTTATGAATATCCTTCTGAAAAGTTTAGTTTTTACAATTTATTTTATCATTTTAGAATGAAATGGTTTTAATGTAATTCGAACACTATATTTTGAATTTATGTATGCTATTTTTTCGTATTTGAATTTGTTCAAACGATACTCGTGCAATTATTTTGAAAAATTATTCCACTGGTCTTTTGTTGCATCCATTTGTTGTTCCCATTTTTGTGGACTATGCGTCATTTGAATTAAATCTCTCCAAAACCAAGGTGAATTTGGAGTTAGTATGTTTGTGTATGATCATTAGGATATCAGAATACACGAATATTGGGATTTTAAATATACTGCTCACACGATCGAAGTAGTTTACAAGTAAGAGTAATTTCAACTTCACGTTTCACAGCTACAGATCGTGCCCTTTGGTAATTTTGGTAATATTAAAAGTAAGGAACTGAAATGATTAATTTAAATTTCAGTTATAATCATTGAATATAGGTCTGCATTTCAGTTTTATTTTAAAATGCAAATAATTTATTCTCCTTCAATATTTATCGTTAAAACGGTAATCGGTAACTCTTTCCATAACCTATTTATAGTATGGCTTCTGCATTTAGTTACCCACAAAAGATACATGGAATTGAAGTGCCGTATCTAACGTTCGTTGATTTATTTTTAGGAAAGAGAAACGTTACCCTTCAGGTGATGAAAGCATAGTTGTAAAAGTGTATTTAAATGTAATAATATTAATCTGCTTAAATCTGTAATAACATTCATCTGCTTAAAACATTCAACTATGCTTTATTTCTCCATTCTCATTCATCATTTCCTAGTTATCATGAATTCGTCCTGTTCGAGAAAAAGATTGAAAAAGTAAGTCCGTTTCTTTATTTGTCATCTTACTTAATACATTTCGGATTTAAAGTTCAAGAATATATTATAGACACAGATCTATTCATATTGTAAAAAAGTGTGGATTTTAATATAGGATAGGTTATCACTCGTTAGTTTTAACAATTGTTTTTCAATCTCCTTGAAATCCCGTGGCTGTAACATTTTTAAAAACGCCGTTTTTGTCAGAAAATACGGAATTTCTCATCTAATAGGGTTTTAATTTTCCTACTATCTATAATTATCGTCAAGAAATTATGCGGAAAACTTTAATATTAAAGAGTTGCTATCCAATTTAATCGCTTAAGTGACGATTTTGCGTGTTTTCTATGTCCATCAAATCTCATTAGAGGAAAAAATTACGTTTTTGACGACACAGAAAGTTCCTTAAATGGAAATATAACTGGATTTTTTGCGCACCTGTCTCATTTCCAGCATTTTGATTTGATTTTGCACTGTTATTTATTCCCTCAATCAATATTCTGACTGATTAACAGCTCGAATTTTCTCGAATTTCTCTTTTAGCGAGGGAAATTTCGAATATCTTTGATCAATGAGGCAGTCAGCAAAAACGATTGGTGAACAAAAACAGAATAGGTGAATTAAAATACCCTCAATATTTTTCCATAGGTAAAGAACGTATTCTATTTTTCAAAATACATAAGTAGACTTTGTCGAATCGTTAACCGCTGTGAAAGAGTTAGAAATTAGAATCATCATTATCTCAGTCTCCTTATTAAAACATTTTATCGATATAATATTGTTTGATATAATTTTTTCTCTTATGTAGCGAAGAAATTATCTCTGATTTGTTTTCAATGAATTTCGTGGCAGGTGAGCACGTAAGACTTCATGTTGCTCTCCAAAGGCTTCGTGCTTAAATTCTCATTAAAAACCTGAAATTTTATTAAGGCTGAGAATCATCCTTAAGTAGCCTAAAAATATATGATTTCGGAGTCTGTGTGTCTAAAATTCCCCACATCTAATATTTAAGCGTTAATTGTAACATTACTACTCGTTTAGTAAGTATTTGGTTGACAGAAGCTGCAAAGTGATATCGTAGCCTCAAATAAATTTTATATAGCTTTGAAAATTTGGATGAAAAAGTGATGTCGCATGTATTCGATACCTCTGTGATTCTAATCTCAGTATTGGTCTTTGCATTCCCTTGCCTAAATAAATAGTATCATTTAGCTTCGAGACTCGATTCTCTAAAGTGGTCTTTTCACCACTCATAACCAACCCTCATCCCTCTGATGCTCGCAAACCACCTCAAATTCTCTCCTCCTCGCCATACTTCCAGTGGCATCCGCAGCGGACGAGAGCAGACCACCCAGGATGCCAATAGAATCCCCTCCTCCTCCACTTCCCCACTTCTTTCAATTCTCTCTCTTCCACGCTCTTTTGCCCAATACATCTTGCCTCTCATCCCAAACATAGTATGATATCCTTTAGTTTTTTGTATTTCGTGAGTAAATATTACCAGGAGTTGGATAAGGCTTCTTAGAAATCTCTTTAAGGATATTGGAAAGTAGAATGGCATTTTTTTGCAGATTGATGATTGCAGAAGTGGGAGGATTCTTAAATTGATTCGAGAGGTGAGAAAATTGATGAAGTGGACTCTTCTTGATGAATTGTTTTATGTTGTGGCACTTTATCGAGAGATGAGATCTTGATTTTTGAGGAATTTTTTTCCGATGCTTTAATTTTCCCATTTAATGAATTAATAGGGGTTAATCGGCGGAATTTGCGTTCAAACCTTCCGGACTCGGAGAAAGTAAAATGAAATACCATCTTCATAGAAATGGTCTGAATCGATCGGAATGAATTTCCACCAATTAAATTTTGACTTGATCCTAAGTTACAAATACTTAGGTTAAATGTTTTAATAATTCATCCGTAGACATAAAGAATTTTTTACTCCCGTGTCAGGTTATTGATGCTTTTTTAACAATGCACATTCTGCTTACGAAAAAAATTTGAATGGAATGGAGATTTGAGTTTCTAAGGGAAATATAATTTTTTACTAGGTCGAGTTTATAATAATACCTTTAAGGCTTAATGACGTAATATTCCCCAAATCTTTAAGGGACATTAATCTGTTTTCTGCGAAAGCAGTGAATGATTGAACGATTATTTAATATTTGAAAGATTTATTGTCGAACGTTCAATTACGATTTATCCTCCTGTCCTCTTACTTTAATCAATAATTGAAATATCAGTTCTCTAAGATGACTTTAGCGATACATTGTCTCGGGAGATACATCGCTGAAAAATCAAAGTGACATCCATGTGGGCAATCTATTACTTCAAAGAGGCAGAGGCGGGACCGATGTCCCAGGCCGCCTCCTGACATTCACTCTTTTGTCTCTTCGGCATCCAGGGGGGTCCGGTAGCGAAGGTGTCGTTTCGCGGAAACTTAACGGAGAGGGCTCGGCTAAAAGAACTCGTTCCTCGCGTTTTAGGCAGTTCACGGAATGGTAGAATGCGGGTGGCCCCGGGGAAATATAGGAAGCTTCCCCCATTTCTCTTCCAAAACCTCACTCTTTTCTTCTTTCCGAGTTCCACAATAGGAGTGGTCGGGCAGAGGCAAGAAATTCTGAATCGGGAGGAAGGAGAATCAGAATTGGTGAATTAAAAGACGTTTCCCGAATGCCGTGAAAGGGGCGCGTCCACCTTTTGCAAGGTCGGCGGCAAAGGTCTCCGCCGATGAAGAAAAAAGTAGAAGACAAATGGGAGGAATAATTAGAATTTTTCTTAGGAAATTTGGAGTGAATAGGGAGGAAAAGTGGTTTTTAGAATTCGGGTGGATCTCCAAGGTGACCGGAGGAATATCGATACGATGCCACATGGATGAAGAATGGGCAGTTTTTTGCATTGGCCCACACGAGCTGAAGTGCCTTCTTTTTTCAGTGTGGTGCGGGAGAGGACAAATAAATGATTGAGGATCAATCGTCCTATTGTGTCATATGATAATGCAATTGGCAGAGGGGCTCAGTTGAATAACTTTGTAGGTATTTTTTCCTCAATAAATATTTATTGATTGAGGTCTTTTGTCCGCTCCAGTGTTAGTTGGGTCTACAGTGGCCTATAACAGCTGTTTTTCACTGTTGAATTTTAAGATTCATTAGCGGTAAATTTAGCAAGTCAAACCACTGAATGGAAATTTTAATTACATGTTACGCTCAGCCAACCATGGAGGTAAATCGAAATTATATTTTTCATTCATTTCTATATCACGCAGTGAATAAATTTTATGTTAAACCGTTTTCTCTTGACGTTTAAATCATTTACTGACCAAATCGAAAGTATAACCATTATTTCAGATCCCGTAACTAATCATAGAGGACGAAAAAATTTGTAACTTTTCCACAAGCTTACACATTACAAAGTTTATTTCTCTTGTATTGCATGGCCTTCCACGAAGTAACACCTGAACATATTAATTTTACCCGTAACTAAAATTAGCATTTTACGGAAGTACAGTATCTTCAGCAAGGCACCTTCGAAGAACAACACCTAAATTCTTTTGTTGCCATTTGCGGAAGGTAAAAGAAATAAAAAAATGCAAACTCTATTCCGTGCATACGTCTATTTTTATTACAATTTTTCTTAAGTCTTTTTAAAGAAATGTAAACATTATTTTGCAATATACAGGTTCGGCATTCACAATTATTGTTACGTGTAAGTAACATTTTTTTACAAATCTCTGTGTACGCACCTACTCAACAATGAGGGAAAATTTTTGAACAGTTAAAATTTCGAATTTGAAATCTTAAGTTTCTGGACGAGAAAAAATGCGTGGGGATAATCTTTCTGGTCATTCAATGCACGTTGAAACGCAAATGAATCAGTCGAAATAGATTGAGCCAAACAGGAAAGCAAGGCAATCATCTCTTCTGAATCAAAATAGGAATGACCCAGAAACATCGAGGCGTTTCCATTCTTTTATGATCAATGCTCAGATATAACATGGACTTATACTTGATAATTGGTATAGAGGGGAATTGATTTTGTGAAGGATCCGAGTGAAAGTGAGCCAAATCGAGGAGAATTACACTCACTACAAGCAATATCGCGAGGAAAAAACAATTGAGTATTCATGCTGCTTTCCATCGTTACCTTTGGGGAAAAGATATTTTTAAAAAATGTTTGCAATTTCTCTCGTCACATCCAGGCGACTCAAAAATGAACTTTCTCACCGTACATGCTATGTATACACAGTGTTGACTGACTACACCTCTTCAATATAATACACTCATAATAATTGTAATAGGAGCAAATATTACTTTAATATTAATAATCATAATGAAATTTCGTTTTTAATTATGTGCAATCTCCTATTCCCCCATTTTCGATGTTACTTTCCAAGTGTCCAATCCCTCGAACAAAATTCTTTTTGTTATGTGCAGTATTTTTTCTTAAATTATTCAGTGGATTCAAGCGATGGCACTTGATTAAGCACGTTTCAAGCCAATGTTCTCTCGTTAAAATGATGCACTTTGCCTGGAGCACACAAGGTTCATAGGATAGCTCTCACTCGGAAACGTGTCTTGCACAAATGAGGCGTCTGAGGAGCAACACAAAGGATCTCTTCTGTAGGCACAAACCTTTGTCAATTCTCATGAAGGGAGCAAGGTGCCCATTTTTGTCCTATTTTACACGCACTTAGAATCGCACACTCTTCACACGTTTTCATACCAGACCCATTCATCTCAATCACCGTTTTTTTTCAATATCGATTTAGCGAAAATACCCATCAGTTCTCGTTTTCATCGCATGACTAATTTACGCGCACTTTACAGACGAAACTATATGCGCCAATTTCAGAGCAGGATTTCATCTTACCCAGCAATAATGCGCTAAGAACTTTGGCCCAATGTCCATGGGTATGATATCGGTGAGGTTTATTTATTCTTAGGAAACCAGTCTACTTCCTAATATAACAGCCCTCATTCCCTTTAGCTCTCGCTTCAGATTCTTTCGCGAGGAATGGCTTTTAAAATATTAAATCAATCGACACTTCTCACGTTCAAACTTGGGCAAAACGTGTAAATACGGTTTTCACGATCTTCGCTGTTTGGAATAGTCTCTCGTTCTTTCCTTTCGTTAAACTGTTTGGACAACATAGTGCTTTAATACAGGTGGGTACTTTCTTTACTCAAACAAATGTCCGCTCGAATAAAAAGAAACATCACACTTTAGGTACATTTTTTATAAAATATTTCATAGACAAGAGAGCGTCATGGGACCCGCATTTGGTTTAAATATTTCCGTTTTCCACACGAATCAAACACATCAACGCGGAGGGGTGTTTACGAATCATTGGATGGTGTTCAACAAATTCAGAGAGCTTTTGGGTAGCGTTCCGATGTCACGACTCTCTTTCTCGAAGCGTTTCTAATTAAAGTCCGTTGTATTTTTCCTTTCGAAGGCTCTGAACGCTGGACAGAAGAGTTCGTCTTCGATGCACCAATGCGCGGAGAAACGCTGTCCTCGCAGCATATCTTCGAAAGAGAGGGAGAATATTGGTAAGCGTCTTTCATTCTCTCACTGCTAAAATCCTTGCTACCGTTCATCCTCTTCATTGCACTGGTGCCCCGAACTAGATCATACTCGTCCAGCCAATATCCTCCACGTAAGGCAGTGAATACATTCCATCGTCCCTTCCCGCGGTTTGGATATGACTGTTTAGGTTAGTTGCTTCGCCTCATCAGGTATATTCAGCTCGCCAACTCGTCTGAAAAGATAAATACACCTTTTAAGTAAAGGAACAGAAACAGCTTTCAGAAGAATTCCCAAAACAATATAAAACGTTCTGCCACATTGCAGTGAAGGTTAAGGCGAAAGACTTACTTGATTAATTATTTAAAATGTATCATTTACAAAGGCGCTCTACAAAAAAATCCCCTTCTTATTTACGTGTTAAGAATATTTAAAATAATCGAGAAAAAGAAATCAATTAATAATTAGATGTAGATATTTATGCTATTTTAACATTTTGATTATGTAAGTATGGTAAGTTATTCATAGGAAAATCTTGAAAAACATATTGTACCCAAATATATATCCATACATGCGCGAAAATCTCTAAGAGAATCATAATTGATGTTTAATTATGTATGGCGGGTAAATCTAAATTCCCTCTATAAAAAAGCTACAAATGAATTTTGTCATTGACTAGCGTAAATATATTTTCCTTTTTTATAGTAACTCAAGGATTTGTAGCTCTTCCTTATTTAATCATCTCCCATTCGGATAAGGTATGAGAACGTACCATTCCATTAGAAGCGGCAAGCGCGAGTCCTCCGGTCCCGAGTGAGGAGAGTGCGCTCGGCGAGGATCCAAGACCGAGCCCTCCCATGCTACCCATGTGGTGCATTGGCGGTGCCGCGGAAGCACTCGGTGGCGGATGTTGGTGTGAACCACCTGCTCCTCCGCCTGCACCTCCCACTCCGCTCCCCACCCCACTACCATCCGCACCCTGTCCTTGCTGCTGCGCTCCTTGCTGCGATCCTTGCTGTTGTAAGTGGCCCAGGTGATGGTGCGGGGGCGGCGGGGGAGGCGACACAAACCCGCCGGCCATCGCCGCGTGGACGTTGCTGTTGTACATGTAGTGGGACATGGCCGCCGCCGGCGAAGGCCCGAGATGCGGGTGGTGGTGCGGGTGTTGGTGAGGATGGTGGTGTGGGTGGTGGTGGGGATGATGGTGAGGGTGGTGCGGATGGTGCGGGTGATGAGGGTGATGGTGTGGGTGGTGATGGGGGTTGGCGAATCCGGGGAACGAAAGAGCCGCGACGGCCGCTTTGTCCAGAGGCTTCATCATCATATCAGGAAGTCCTAGACCTCCCATTCCTCCGGGCCCTGCTCCTCCCATTCCTCCGGGACCCATTCCAAGAGGTCCTCCACCTCCCTTCTTCTTTTTCGACTTAGAGGAAAGCTTCCGGTTTCTAGTTTGTATACCCTCTTTTTTCATGGTCAGGGGACGATTAACCTGAAGGAAACAAAAATTAAATTATTGAAGTAAGCGAAGTGAACCATAAATCGAAAACAAAATGAGCATCATCTGAACATCATGGGAATTTATAATAGCATTCTCACTAAATTTAGAAATTTATTAATTTTATAAGCATTTTCCGTATAAAGATCACGGAAAATATATAAGAATAAAATAATATACCGTAACAACTGTAAAAAACGCAAAAAAATTCATAGTTCACGAAAGTCGAAATGACACGTACTTTATTTTGGTTCTGTTTGCTTGTCGTTCAACCCACCCCTGATGTATACTGAGATGCATTTTTAGAATCAAAATTTTAAATCGTTTGGTATAAACTGGCTTTAATTTTAATCTGAGAAATTTAATAACGGAGAAACTCTGAGAGATGGGCGGTTGTTTATGCCAGATAGTAAAGAAATGGCATGACTTTATAGGGAATTCAGCAAATATGTCTATGTGTCGGAAATATCGAAATAATATCGGAAATATACGAGGAAAAAAGTAAATAGAGCAAGAAAATCGGTAAGTGTGTCATAGCGACCCTTAACGAAATGGATTTATGTCCGCGTTGGAAACTCATTAAGGAAACTAAAATGACAGTTAAGAGGTAAATGCGTTTGTAAAAGTCTAGAGCGCTAACTATAGCAGGAGTAAAGACGGTGGGAGCTAGGAGTAAGTTCTCTGGATATTTTTTACGAAGGGTGTTGGAGGAAAAAAGAAAAAGAACACCCTCAACATCTCCGTCCTTACGAAAGGCACGAAGAAGGGCAGGAGGAGAGTTTTGGTGAGGTACTAATGAAAAGGTGATAGAAAAAAATTAACGAGTTGCCTCTTCCAGCGGGTTTCCAGGCTTAAGTGGCTCACCTACCCTCGCTCGGGTATAATAATGGCGCAGAGTTGGTGACGAGGGGAGGGGAGCATGTAGGAAGGGAATAAATGAATGACCACTATAATGTGGAAAGTTAAATGGAGAGGATAAAATAAGAAAAGAGAAGGAGTGTATTTGGAAAGAAGTGAGGAATTAAGCGAATACGACTGTAAAAATCTCTTTGTATCAGCTCTAGAATGAATTTGTAAGTTTTCCGCTGTCATGTTACGGGAGATGTTCCTTCTTCAATAAAACCCATCGCATAAAAGGAGAAATATTGTAACTGAAATATGCGGCAGAAAAGTGTTCACCGAAATATGTTCCCGGAGCGAAAACACACGGTTAGGGACTTGTTATCTCTTCCCAGGCGATACAGCCGATAGGAAACAAACGACTTTATCCACGTAACAGAGTTGATTTTCCTGCCAAGTCGATGCTAAGAGAGGTTTGGAGTGGATCGAACTCGGCCCGATCGGATGTATTGAAGGAGGATAGAAGGATCATCTCACAAAGTCGTTACCTCACCGTCGTCCGAAAGCGAGGTCCCTCTGTTATTCATGACCGGCATTTGAGTGCCGAATCCCTCTCTGAGAATACTTTCCGATCGCACGGACGACATAAAAACGAAACGGAAGCTATAATTCAAACCAAGAAAACCGAGAACGACGCGAGTGCCTGTTTTTCCTTACTCATGTAGACGTCGGAGCCGATGATGGGATGGGGATCAGAGCAAGAAAAAAACGTTCAGAAATTACGGTTCAAACAAATTTACAACCAGGCGCGCGCGACGGAATGCTCCTTTTTTTGGAGGGGAAATTTAATAAAAAAGAATCTTGTCCTGCAAAAAAATGGAATTTACGCATGTGACTTTTAATGTCGCCCACCATTTTGAAGGGAACGAGACTTTTTTTATGGTCACTACCGGAGGTAGAGAATTAGCGTATGGATTTTTCAGTGCGTCCTCCTCGACTCCTCACGCACCCCTTCTCTCTCTCTTCCTCACAAGCACCTTACGGGGGAGTGAAATACAAACAAAATTTCTCATCCCGTGAGAAACCCTTCTCGAAGATACTGTGGGGAGAATATTTCCCCCTTCACGTTTAGTTTTATTTTTCGGGAACGGCCGTCGTCTTCCGAAGAGTCGCCGCTTTACTCTTGACAGTTGAAAGACGAGAAAAAATAAAAAGAAAGGGAAGGGGGACGTGGAACGTTATGCCGGGAGTTTAAGAACGCGGACAGGATGGGTGAAGGTGGACCATCACACATGATGTCCTCTCTCCTTCACTTTCCTAGGGTGACAGACAGCGGTGGTTCTTCGCTCGGGAGGAACGGGGGGAGTGAAAGAACGGCGTAAAAAGGGAAGGGTGGAGAAAAGAGGGTGAAGGAGGCAGAAAGGAAGGCTAAAGGAACGGCGAGAGAGTGATAAAATAAAATGCAATAAAAGCGTTGGAGTGAGATCGGAGGGAGGAAAGGCGAATGGAATGCTGTTCGCCTGTTATACGATGCGAGAGGGGAGTGGGAGAGGTGGACCTAAAAATTCTATCGTCCTTACAGACAAGGGCTATTTCCGAATCGAGAAGCAGCACTCAGGAACATGTAATGTAGGTAAATCACCGAAGGCGAAGACAATAATATTAACAACTTTATGTTTGTTCCAATAATGAAAATTAATCTCATTTGCTTTAGAGATGGAGACAATGCTAATATCCAATCACTTTCTATGCTGTTTCCAAAGAAAATTCATACTGTCCATAGTACAAGGTATAAATGTGTCATTGCATCATAAATACGGTGCGATTTTCTTTTTATCTAATGAGAAAGAGACAGTTTTGATTCACATTATTTATTGCCAAGCTTTGCAAAACCGCAAACCCTAAATTCCATAACAATTTTCGATCAGTCTTGCTTATTATGAAAGATTCCAAAATTAATATCCGAACCTAGAAATATATTTTTTATGCCGGTAGTGATCCTCAACAATACCATGTGGAAAGAATTACTTCGGCGAAATTCAGTGGAGGATTCCTTGTTTACTCAAATGAAAAATCATTCCTCACATCCAAATAAATATTCAGAATAGAAGTAAATACGCATTCATGTTCAAGCGTAAAACTTTTGATGACCTGGGCAAATGTGAGAAAGGCCTCCAAGATTCTTGAATGCCATAATTTCTCTCCGTTTAGCCATCTTAATACGTCTCGAATACTTCAGCAACATCGTGTAGGCCGTCCAATCCGTTTACCGTCCAGCATCGGGACGAATCCGAGGAGGAAGGATATTAAACGCCGCCAAGCTCTTATCTTAACGAGCGCAATAACAGGAGAGATATTTAGTCGGCACCTCCTCCGCCGAAAATAAAACCCTCTTCTTTTCACGTGCAGAAAATGTTCCTCCCCTGCCCAGGAGTACCCGCCTAGTGAATCATTCCATCGAGATAGAGACGAGAGGGAGGTGTGTGGGAGAAAGATACCAGAAAAGATGACCGGGTGATTACAATCGTTCGCAGTGCACACATATCCCACAACACGTCTCTGCCCCGCCTCCCACTTAACCTATCGCGCTCCCCCCTTCCAAATCCTTCTGCCTCTCTCCTCCTCAGCATCCCGCTAACCTCCAACCTCCTCACTCCTCTCCATCCTTCGCTAACAAAAAGCTCGCCGCCACAATTTTTCCGGAGAGGTCTCCCTCTCCCAACTTTTTTACCTTCCCATCCGAAAAAGAGCGTAGCCAGTTCGTCACAGCGTGAGGCCCAACACTCGTGAGCCACGGAAGAGATACAGAAGAATCCCATCGCCTCCATTCCATTCTACCCCACTCCCTCGCAGCTCACTCTCATATTCCACCCATCTCCTCTCTTTTCGTACATCACTCTCTTCATATCCCCTCGCTTTTTCCGTACCCTCTCTCTCTGCGAGCAATCACTCCTCCGCCCCGTCTCTCTCGTTAGAAATCAAAAACGGTCCGGGAGCCGACACTAAAACGATCCCGGTTCGCCTCGAGGGAATTCCCTCCCTTCCATGGACAGGGTCCGTGAAGGAAAAGCCGCCAAAAAGGCCGACCTCAGTCACTCACATTCGCTCCTCTTTCTCTTGAGTCTCCTCGTGTCGAGGTGACAAGGGAATAAAAACGAGTGCTTTACACACAAGAACGAACACAGAAGGGGAAAACAGGAGCCAATTAAGCCAAGGGAGGTGAAGAGATAGAGGGAATCTCGTTCGGTGTTTGTTTGTGGTTTGTTTTACAGTTATTGCCTTTCTATTTCCAACACCGTTCCTTTAGAGTTCGCCTTAGAAGAGTAAATCATTCCTTTTTATTTCTCAAGAAATGGAAATAATGGTGGATGGTTTGTAAAAGAGACTAAAACATTGTATTGAATCAGGGAATAGCTTTTTTCCTGTGGAAAGTTATTATCTGCTGAAATTGGTCTCTGCAATAGCTGTGAATTCCCAAAGCTGATCTATTAAATATTTTGTCTAAAATATGAATGTGGAAATTTTGATTTTATTTAAAAGGAACATGAGGATTCAGGCAGATTATGAGCCCAAAAAGTTAGGAAACAGAGAGTTTACAACTAATACCATGAGGTTATTGAAAGAAATCAGTACAGGAAAATATAAGGACCTCATTCATTAAATCAAACCAACAATTTGAAGTCAAATAATCTCTCTGATGATAGGAAATAAAAATTCAATACGTGTGGCATATTTGAATGGTATCAATGGTTTCTAATTTTAGGAAATTCGCTATGAGAGAGTTATAAATTATAAACCAGGAGACGGTTTTGATTTAAAACTGCTATGTCAGTTTAGAAATTCCATTATTTCAATTTTTATATTCTTGTGCATAGAAAAATATTTATTTAGAGTGAACTAACTCAATCAAAGACATAATTGCACGATGTATTGATTGCTCAAGACGTTCCAAAATATTGCCTTGTAAAAATTTCATAACATTAACTTCTCTAAGTATCTTCCATCAGAATTCCCCACTGGTCTTTGCTGCCATAAAAAAGACTCTTAAGCTCTCCCATGGAGTCTCATTTCCATCACAAAGGAACTTATTTCTATCTCCTCAACCCCCATCTGCGAGAACTCGGATTCATCTCTCTCCTCTTTCCATCAGACAAAATTATTGACAGTTTATTCCGCCCATTGTGCGAGATCGTTATAAGCGTGAAGTCTTATAATCCCTGACAAGAGGTCGAAAGGTCCCTCCTTACTTAAGACTAGTCAAGTCCCAATCCTCACCTTAATTTGTCTCTGGCTTCGAGCCTCAGCACACGCGCGCACTGAGGGATCTCACGCTGTTACAAGTCGGATGTCAGAATGTGACCCCTTATGATTCAGCGGGAAAAGTAAAGGATTCAAATTAGGTTCGAGAAGTGAAAAGAAATAGAAGAGTATGCGATTCATATTCCGCCATAAAGAATACAGGTCATACTCCCTATACCAGCGTGTTTGCTATATAAGTGCGACGATAATCACCAAGAAAAGTCCCGGAGCAACAAATGATCTCTCGGTGCCAAACCTTTTGCCGTTACATTTTTGACCGTACTTCTCAGACGAAAGGATGTATTCCACTGCCAAAAGTTTTACTGCGACTTTGATGTCACGGCGAATTCCTCAGCGAGAACAGACTATATTTTTTGCTTCTTTATTGCATCGCAGCAGCCAGCTGGTGACATCCAGGCGTTAAAAAAGAAAAGACGCAATGAAATCGCGACACACGAGACCTTAAAATCACTGCCATCTTTAGCCGTCATCGAGTATGAGGGATATTATTTGAATCGACTGAGAATCACATAAAGATACGTCTGTCTGCAGTCGTAGCAAAGATATTCCTTTCATTAGCATAAGTTGTAAAACGCCCGATCTTACGATATGATATTGAATGAATGGGAGTGATCAGATCTACCAAATGGCAAATCGGCGATGAGCAGCTCCTTACATTTGAGAACCGATTAAGAGCCCCTCTAGCATCTGCACCTCGTTCCTTTCTGCATTGCAATACATTCCAGCGCAAGTAAAGATAAGCGAACTGAAAACTAAACTACTCTCCTCTCTCTTTTGTTCATTCGGAAATGTTTTAGTTCTCGCATATCAAGTGCAGATCGAGAAGGATGAGATTGGTATATGATTTGGCCATACTTCCCAGAAACTTGACCGCTTACCAAAGTCATAAAAGGCGGATGCTGATACTATCACAAAATATACTACGCTTTTACGACAAATCAGCTTCTATCCTAAGACTCTCGCGAATGAAAAAATTTGTACTCATACCGGAAAACATGGTTTCTTGTAGCGCAAGTTCTGAATCGAAATTTCATTGCAGAGAAACTTGGTTTAATTTCTATCGTTCTTTCAGGCTTATTGCCTTATGTGTTTCATAAGTAGTTCCTTCCATTTTATCTCAATGAGCACTGAGAGTAATAACTGCTTTTTTAATCATTGATTATGAAAATATAACGGTTTACTCTTTCGCTTAGTTAAAAAATTAAAGCAAGGGTTGCAGTCCAGAAATTTCTCATCGCCAGTCTTGACCTAGAGGAAAATCTGCTAAATATCCACGATGAAATTTTTGGGAGAGATAGATTTTAGATGCTGAAATCATACCTTTCATTATAATTTTAAAATATATAGCTGATCTCCTCCGACGAGTATTGCTGCTCTGTGGACCACCGTCAATTGAAGAATTACATTCTTGATTGATCGGACGGAACCAATTAACAGTCCGAAATTTCAAAATGGCATCGCAAAATCGGTTTTGCAATCCGTTGACGTAGATATTCGTCCTTTGCCTCTGTACAATGGTGAGTGCACGAAGGGATCAACTCATCCTCTACTCCTTCACCACGCGTCTCTGAAAACTCTTATCTCCCCGTACCATCGCTCATTTCGACAAGGCTCGATATTGGTTCATCAAGTGATGTATAGAGATCGATCGATTAGATGTATGCAAGGCGATTGGACGACGGCGTGTGAACGGATCAGAGATCTTGTCAAAAACAGCTGGATGGCTATTGTTGTCATGCGCTTGTCTGAAGGGCAGAGCGCATGTCAAAATTTTCCGAAATACTTTAGGATAGAAAGGGTAAGAGGTGGTAAAGGTAGTATTATAAGCGGTCGGATGTAAGCAAACGCATTATCTAAGTCATGAGTACAGAAATCTATGATGAAAAGCTGTGATTAATGGGGAAATATCTGAAAAAACAAAAATAGAATTCACGAATCATTCCTCTGTCTGCACTCCACCGTCTTGCGGTACCCAAAAATGTTCCATCCTTTCTAGTGACAGGAGACGCTCATTGAAGTCTCCGTCCATTTTCCGGCACACACCCCCACTAAGCCGCTTCTTAGGTATGACCATTCTTTTTTCTTCTGAAGCATGCGCCACTCAGAAGTCGATGGACCCATAAACCTCTCAAAAACAGCTAGAGGATGGACTATAGCGAAAGGGGGAGGGAAATTTTTTCCGCCAATCGGATTCCTCACACGTCACGAGACGGGAGACCATACGAACCCAGGATCTCGCCTATGCTCAGCTGGGAGGTCCCATCCTGGGTTGATCGAGAAAGGGGGGTGAAGGGTGTCAAATATAGATAGATATAAGTCGCGATCGTGGAATCGGCAATGTTAATGGCGTGGCTAAGGGGGGATTTAGGGGTTTTCTGGCCGAATTGTGGTGTGAGGTGCAAGGCAAGGGCTCTTATAGCGCGCATACTTGCGAGGAGGGAGGGGAAACAGAGAGGGAAGGAGAGAAAAAGAGTGGGAGCTGTGTCCATCGTTGGCGGCATTGCAATGAGCCGGTGCCTAAGTGCGCTAAAGGAGGCGACGATGTGGTGTGGGGCGAATAGGTGCTTACCCATCTCGCGCACGAACTCGCATGCGCATAAAAGCCTGGCCGTGAGGATGAGGAGGAGGAAAAGGAAGAGGTAAGGAGGCAGGGAACGCTAGAAGGGGAAAAGCAGCAGGTGGAGGAATAGGGATTCAGCGAGTGGCTTGGCCGAAGAGGAGGAGAAGGAATTGGAAAACGAGAGGATGGTCACGAGGGGAAAGCAAAAAACACGAAGAAACGAGGGGTGCGAAGAGGATTACTTTTTTGCTGAAAGTGGCGGAAGAGTTGAATAAAAAATGCTCTAAAAGGGAAGGACGGCAGAAAAAGCAGTCATGGCAATCAAACGGGGCGTAATCCGAGGGATACTATTGGAAGTAAGAGGAAAGGGTTTCCTGACAGCGCGGTCTCTGCTTTCTTGTTTCCATTTTATGACGTAACGTGACGAGCGTCGGTGGCGGACAGTCACAGGGGTACGGAAACCGAAGGTACTAAAAATAAAAGAAATGGCCAACAAGGATGCGCACACGACCATGTGTTTGCAGCGGTATATTACGATGAAAGTCGAGGGATGGCGATGCAGCGGGACAAAGGACGGTAGGGCCGCGTCGGAGGATGAGGAAACATGAGAAATGAGGAGAAAATGCGGAAAAAGCAGCGTAAAACAAATGAAGTGAGATGGAGGTGATGCCGGATAAGCACTGCATTGGAATGAGCTTTTTGCACGTGCTGTGGATTCCTTCCGCGGAAGATGTGATCTGAGTGCGTAGGAGGAGGTTGTTGAAGCTTGGCCGTGAAGAGGGCTAAGGGGCTTTTATGGAGGCAGGAGGAAAGGGGAAATCAAGAGGAACTTGCCGAAGAGGGTAGTAATAGGGGGCGGAAAGTAATGTAAACGATTTCCGGTGGAATATTATTTCACTCGATTATGCTTGACGACTGAAATTCAAGTGAAATGGTCAAATAAGTAACGTCAAGATGTCTGCAATAGAAAGAAAGAAAAAATCCCCCACAAAAGTAGAATATTTAAGGATTGTCTCATATGAATGAACTAACTGAAGAATAGGTATCTTTTCTGGTATTTAGGGGTCAGACCGAATCTAGCAAATGGGCGAATTGGAAATTTCTCGAAATAGAAAAACTGACTACTGATAGCCGTTTCATCACGCTTTCGTTACCACAGCTTATTTATAACAGGAAAATGAGTACAGTTAATTGCTTGAATTTTTAAAATTTTTGTATTCTTGATTCTTGGATGATTAATGTTTATTTACAGAATATATTTTGAAACGCCGTTTAAAATTCATAAAAGAAACATTAACGACTAGAGTTGTTGCTTTATTTGATTCCCTTCGCTTATTAATGGGATCCCTAATCTCTTGGTGCAAAAAATTAGCCCTTAGTTTTTTCAATGTACACACTGTAGAAAAGTACTTGAAATAACTGAAGTAAAATCTCCCTTAAATCGAAAGCGTGAGAATGAGTGAGACTTCTGCAACTGCATAACAAAAGTGATTGTGTGAGCTTAAGACGAGGGAGGTAACCTCAGCGCTTCGGCGATCTTCGAACAGCTCCGCCCTTCCCCATTTAAGATCTCTTGCTATCTCACACTCTATTCAATCGTTCTTCCTTCATTCTCGCCAATGACACTCTTTAAGCCGAACGCTGATTCGCTTCAAAATCGAGCCAAATCACGGAGATGTTGTAAGCCTACTAGCAGATGGCACACTTCGTAAATGACCCCAATATACTTAAGGGTGTGCACTACGAGGAAATCGATTTGTATGATTGTGCGGTAGCGTTTGTCTCGGTAGAGAAGAGGGGAGCCTCGAGGACGAGCATATTTTTGTAGGACGCTCGAAGGACGGTTGGCCGTACACTTTTTAGCCTCTAGATACATGCCAAATAGTTTTACTCTCTTGGGTCACCAAATTATCCTATATTTGAATTAGTATCCAAAGCAGATTTTTCATATTTATTAAACTGTTCGCGAAAATGTTTCTGGGAATCATTTAAATAACGCGCTACAGTCAAGTTCCAAGCCAAAAGATTTCAAATATAAAATATAAAAACTTAATTATTCTTAATTAGTTAAGCGAAATTTATTGCAAACTTACCTAATCCTACTGTTGAGGTATTTTCCTCATTTAGAACTTTTTAAAATTTAGTGAAGAAGCTTTCCATAAACGTTTCAACTTATATTTTTTCTTCCGTTTTAAAATCTGCCTTACTTCTCAAATTGTACAGTCATGCCAACAATAGAGAAGAAGAAAACCCGGCAGAATTTCAGCCCGGTTGATTTTTTGCATCAGAACAAAAAATCTCATTCGAAAGTGAACTTTTTACGTCAACCTTAGACTTCTTTGAGATTTACAAGGAAATGCGCCTTTTCGGTTGTTTGTTGCGGAAGCTCTACACATTCTTTTTACTATCTTTAGGGAATGGATAAACACTAGCCTTCTGCAAAAAAACTTTGACCGGCAATATACATCTCCGCAGAGGAATTGAAGAAACATTCCAAAATAGCTTGAAAAAAGCGAGGCTAATTTTTAAGGGTAAGGCGGCTAAGTACGGAATGGATGGAAAAACAGCATTTACAACTGGGTCGGCATGATGAAATACACGCTTCTTCTGTTTTACAGCTTCAGGACTTGAAAAACTTCTCTTAGATCCGCACCGACAGACTTGCTGCTTTCCAAAACTCGCATACATACGATATTTGTCTTCCATGAGCATCTGATCCAACTTCAACTACTCTTATTTGCTACCGCTGGAATGTCAAATCTTCCTTTTATTGGCGGAATGGGTCAATTGAATTCACAAGGACAAGGTAAAAGAGAATAAGGGATGAAGACGAGCGGTATTTTCTCGGCGCCGTATTGCATTGCATTCATCGCGCACACAAGGTTGTCGCCTGCTAAGGAGAAGTGTGGCCATAATAATACATCCCTAATTACTCAGTCTGTTTATAGAGGCATTGGCATCCCGAAGGAAATTGATAAGGCTGTCGAATCCATGAATTCCTTTCCAGAAGCGCTTTGTCTCTCTAAGTTAGAATATTCTTTAATTAATTCATTATCTGTTAAACCACCATTTACCACGAGTCAAATTTTATCAATCATAAATATTACATATAAAGTTTTATTGAAGACGATAAACTGCTAAATTATTTTCTTTAGGTTACTTATCTTATGTGGGGCTTGAAGAATTCTATTAATTGAAATATTAAATTCTACTAGCAATCACGCGATGTCTTTCATTTTACCTCGCAAGAAATTGCAGCCAATGAATATCGATAGAAAATTTCGCACAAAAGAAATATTTTCAGCAAGTAAAGGAAACCTCTTCGAAAAATAAAGCAAGAACGAACAACCTTCAGTCTCATGTTACGAAGAAGGAACGGAGGAGGAAGGAGAAACGCGAATCCTGGCAAGTAGCCTCGGACACGCCTAGCTTTCGGCCCCGGAGACCCCAACTGACCGATATCTTTTTGGAATGAAGACGTACACACACCCTCTCTACAGCCACTCCCACTCATTCATATCGCCCGAATTAGTCTCGCAGTCAACACACACACACACACACTAACTCCTTCCAGTCCACACCCCTCTTTCAAACAGGAACCATTCTTGCCCCATCGCATGCTTCCCTAAAGGACCCTCGACGCCGAAAACCGCAACTAACCCTTAACCCCTCGGAAGGGATGGTTATAGGAAATGCGTGGGTGTGTTCGGCGGGTGGATGACGCCGTGCGGGCGGCGGCTAAGGGGCGCCTTTCGCTCGGCGCCGCCACCGCTCCCTCTCCTCTGTGCCTTTAGTGCGCGCTCAGAAAACAAGAAACATCTCGAGGTTTTACGACTCCGTTTCCTTAATGAAACTTTCCTCATGTTTTGAGTCGGCAATATTCCGTGCGAAAAGTTTTTGGGTACAAACCCCTTAATGCACGCAATTACTCCCATGTTACCTTCACCTTCCTTTTCTACCTTCAGTCTCTGGTTCGTACACTTCACTTTTTGTCGGCGCCGGAAACTAATACCTCCGTAGCGGTTCGCATTCTTTCGATTCAACTTTGCGGAGACAATTTGGAAAGGTGACAGAGGCGTCTGGGTGAAGGGAGGTAGAAAGTTTACCATTTGCTACACCGAAACCAACCTGTCGGTTCCAGTATCAAGAGAATTTTAGAAGCGATATCTCCACAAGAAAGAACCGAGAGTTACTTTTGCATTCTGTTGTTTACTTCCCTAGCTGGTTTCCTAATAATTTGAATATCGCTTTCTTATCGCGTAAAATTGCATGTGTTTCAGTCACCTAAAGAAACTGGGTTGTGAGAGGGAGAACCTTGAGAATTATTAGACATTTTTCACTGATTTCTCTTGCCAGTGTGGAAACTCCTAATTATTATAAAAATACGTAAATATGTGTTCACCTCTTATTCATAATTAATTTATTCAGCAAAATTGTGCTATAACGAAGATTGTGGAATTTGAAAAATTTTTTGGATGTCGTCATTCATGCAAAAGGGAAGGCACTCATGCATATATACAGTTTCTTAAAATTACGAATGACGAAACGTAAACATGCATTATTCCTAATCGTAAATTTTGTCACGTCATCAATACAAAATTAAGCTATTGCATGTTTAACGCTCTAAGTTTTCGAAAAATCTTACGTCCAGCAATGATCGCCTAGTAAGCATAAGTAATCAAAGATTGTTTGCGCCATGAAATTAGTTCACCGAGCCTCTCTTAATTAACTATGCAAAGCTCTCAATATCCTTTCAAGTAACCAATTTGTTGCGGTTGAATCCATCTAACCTTTACTTTCAAAAATCGCATGAAGACCTCGCTCCCCAAAAGGTGAAAACAGGAAATTCGCGCGAAGGTTGTGTGACGCGATTCAATCATGTTAGTTATAGATCCTAAAGAGATTTCTTCTTTTCAGATGAGGCGAAGTCACTGTTGCATGCAGAGCACGGATTCCTTTTCTTTCGTTTCTCCATTTAAGATGGTTTCCTGCCATCGCGAGCACATCAACGCGGAAAAAGATCAACCAAGAGACAGCGATATGGATACAGATAAAGCTAAAAGAGCAGCCTTTTCACTACTTTCCAACATGAAATAAGGCGAAGGGTACATGATGTGAGGAAAGTTCTGTTTTTCTTCAAAGTTAACTCGCACGATCTTTGGACAAAAAGAGCCGAGCGTATCTGAGAATCTCATTATGCGCCGAAACATTTTTTCGTTTATTTTGCCATGTTAGCATCCCCTTGTCGAACTTCTGAGAGCAGTTCGTCAAAGAACAATAGCCTTTACAGGTTTTTTTTGGAAATGGAAAATAGCCATACAAATGCAAGTCGTCCCCCATATTCGATCTTTATGTCATAAGAAAGCATCTTATAAGGAATGACGAGCTAGGTTACAATAGTAGAGTTAGGGTTTTAAATTTACGGCGGACACACGAGACTTAAAATGGGCACCCCGATTCTGATTAAAGCCGGAAACGATCACAAAATATAATGCACTGTTAGTTAATTGCAGAATCTCTCGTTACCAGGATCTTAGTTTTGGTATTTTTTATGCACTACCATAAGTTTTAACGTGAGATAACTGATTCAAAGAAAATTGTAAAAAGAGAATTCATCCATTACGTATTCAATTGAAATGAAAGAACTTCCGACAATCCTTTCCGATCGCTTCGAAGTAAATAAACGCAGAACAATGTGATATCATATATTTTGATCTATAAGCTAGTCGTATTATGTAGTATTAAAGTTACTGTGGTTAACGGCTATTGAAGCTCTTAAAATGGTATGATGTACCTTCACGCTAAATGCAAACGATAATGATCATAGCTCAAGTTTCTACTCACCTTAATATCCACATGACCACTACGAAAATCAATGTGCTAAGGGTCGGAATATGTTTACCTGTTTTTGGGAGTCCGTATTCATTAGTCCGTCATTATTCGTTAGACGCAAACAAAAAAAAGCCTAGCGAAAGACAATATTTAGGGGAGATCCACGAGGGAATGTACGAATCTTTACAAATGGAAAAGTTTCTTCGATAGATTTTTGATAAGAAATAGGATGGAAGTGAAAACACGGGATGGAGGGCGTGGTTGATGGAGGCATATGAAACTGTTACTGATTAGGCTGTGGAGTTGTGATACACACTATATCTCGGAAAAAGATTTTAAAAGAAATTCCCCCTACCCGCAAAACAGGCTTGGAGAACGATTCAGCCTGCCAATATATCGTTCGTTTTCGATTTTAAATGTTAAATTTGACATATGCTTTAAATGCATGTTTTAAGTGTAAGTATGTTAGAGGAATATGGGAATGGAGTGGTTATTAAGTAACATTTTTATTACTGCGAAGTCTTCAGTAAAACTTGAAGAGTGACTTAAATTTGCGGTACTGATTAGATTAAAGATGACGGTGCACATTTGATAATTAGCTAATTCAAAAGCGAAGGAAAAATAATAGGATAAGGAATGCAGGATGCAAGGAGTTGGCGCGGCGACGAGCGTTATAAAGACAGGAAGGGGAAAAAATTTACTTTTGAGTCACCCGCGCTGCCTCATTCACTTTCTCTCCCCCACCGCCTGTCCCCTTTCAAACACTTGGAACCACGACTCATCCGCCGTCACGACATCCAAGAATTTTTCACGTCACAGCAATACGAAAAAAATTTATCAAAAAACGTTTAAAAGTCTTAGGGTGCGTGTATCTGCGCGAAAAAAGTCGAGAACAGCTGACTGGCGGTCTCTCGGGCGTGATGCACTTGCTTGCTTCTTTAGTAACCGAAAGCAGTCTCTCATTTTCCGGTCACTCTCTCCGCGTGCACCTCCACCACCGGTCATTTCGTTTTCAACTTTCACTTGCTCATCCGGCCGAAAATATTACCATAGTATAATTTCATATTTTGGCACTCAAGTTATGTCACTATATAGTATCGCGGTCATTCAAAACTCGAAGATTCGTGACATTAATATAATCTACGAGCAATCACAGCAATTTGATTTTTAATGATTTGAGAATGATTTAATTTGTGATTGTGTACTGATGATAATTTCAATATCTGGAAACAAAATCTCCAATTCTAACAGTATTATTGAATAGCTCTTTCGTCGAATACTTCATTGGAAAATAATTGAGCTAGGCTCTTATCTTTCTTCAGCTAATGTTGCCAGTTTAATCTAAAAAATTAATAGAAAATTATCTTATCATACTGATCCAAAATATAAATTAAATTTCAACTGTGAAAGAAATTAAGATAAAGGCGAAGTTCATAGCTATGACATTTGCTGAGAGTTGAGACTAAACATATCGGTTACGTTGCACAAAGTTTTCCTGTTAAACATTATTAAACTCCTGCATGATTTAAGATCAAAATTCTCTCTCTCATTACTCTCACTTATTTCTCAACATAGACGATACGACTTCCTCGAATAAAAACTAAAACTAACCGCACTTTCTTCGGATGCTAGCTCCGTGACCGAGGTCTATATTAAATTTAGATCCGCTCTTACAGATCCAACCTGAGCATAATTCGTGACGCATGCCGCTCGTTTATAAATTCACCAATCTCGGATTGTTTTCGAATCTTAAAATCCTAAACTTCTCATTGACAGCCTCGGCACATGCGCGGTGGTTAATATACCATGCGAAGCTCGGAACCCGACAGAACGTGTATCATCGTGTTTCCATTAGACATTCTCTCTCCCGTTCTCCTCACACAACTCCTCTCTCCTTCCTCCTCTCCGTCTAATATTCCACCCACTTCCTCTACATCCTCCATTCTTACCCCCTCTCCCTTTATTCGTTCTCCGACATCTGCCAACGCACATTGCTTCACCGTTCAAGAAATAATACTGAAATCAATGCCGTTAAAATGTGCACATTTTCAACGAGTGAACACGAAAAGAGTCACACATTTTCCTTGGGAAGTTGGGAGAATTTGTCTCAGTCGTTCTTAATGTTACACCGCAAATTTTCCAACTGTTTCATTCAAAATTACGAAGTACGTAATGAATAAAAATTCTGATTTAGCTAAAAATCCCTTTTGATCATCAATTTCAACTAGATCGAAAAGGTCTTTGAAGGAGATTGGTTGGGAGAATGCAATAAAGATGAAAATGTTGTAGTAAATCAAAGGAAATTTAGCGCTGATGGTATTAAATCCTGGAATTATTCGGAAAAAAAACGATGTGGATTTCACAACAATGACTTTAAATTTTGAAAAGAAATGAATTCAGTGTTTCATTTTACACTGTATGTGATTGCAAAATTGTACTGTTAAATTACCGTAGCTATACTGCACTCGTAAATTCTTACCAGAGAGAGTATAATTGAATATCGATAGCCCAAGCATGTAATGTAGTTCTGGTTTACGACTGACGGAGAGGGATTTTTGCATATCGGAAGTGCCAATATCGTAACCTAGCTTGGCCGTAAATCACTTGCCGTCATCCGAAGTGAGCCCTTAATTTCTAATTCCCTCATCTTTTATTTCGGGAAAGAAAGGTTTTCCCCGTCGCACTCATCTAACCTTCCCCACCCACATCTAGCTTCCCCTTCGCATCACGCGGGACCTGGCATGTGCGCAAGTACTTAAATAAATTCCCAACTGATAAGAACTTGTCTTGGAAGAAGACCAAGGAGAGTGGTAGGGGGCATGGCAGAGGGTGGAGCGAGAGGACCTAGCAAAGAGATGAAGAGGATGGGTGGAAGATGGGCACATAAGATGAGCTCGATTTCAGAGCGGAACTTTTTACTCTCTTCCTGCTCCTCTTCATACATCCACATCTTCCCAATTTCGCTCGGGACCTCTTTCCTCGGCCCAGCATCATTGTTACGAGGGCATGCGGCTGACACATTTTATTTTCGACCACAATGGCCACGTAAGTGAAAAGTTGACGTCGATCCATCGTCTTTATGAATGTAATGGAGAAATAACGTTCGGGAATTCTTTTTCCGGCCTTTTGATTCGGCGCTCCCGCAGAGGAATTCTTGAAAAGAAAGAGTGAAAAAATTCAATTCTTGCGTGGCAGTGACAAGGACCAGACGCGTAACCAGAGTGATAAACGTGGATAGATTTTGACCGTGGGATGGTTGATAGTTGTTCGCAAAATGTCTGAATTAATTCAAAAACATTTTTTTAAATGGATTACTTCAGCTAACTCACGGCATTCGTCAGAGTGCAAGTAGCCGCATGAAAGGGACTCGCTGGAAGCCTCGAATTTTTATCCAATCTACCGAAGATTTCACTTAAGAAAGGACCTCCAATTATTTGCTTTTAGGAGCAGTTCGAATATAAAATATTTAGAAAGGGTAATCTTTATGTGGATTTTTCAGCCAAAGCGCATTGTCCACAGAATATTCTCCTTCGATTGAAAAACTCCGCGGTTGATAAAAATGATCCTTTTTAAGGTTGAAAGTATAGAATCCTTTTTAAGGTTGAAAGTATAGAAACGATCCCGAAGACACGGGTGAAAGCTTCTCCTCAGACAAAGACTCCACTTCCGTTTTCTCATTCCTCGGTTAAAATTCCCTGCCGTTGTTCTCGACTAGTACAAACACTCGCACATAACCAAACTGTGAAACAAATTGGCAATAAAACTAGCATGAGTGTAGTTAACGAGCATCTTTTCATTGTCTGCGAAGGAAAAATCCCAGAGGAATATGAATGGCCAGGTCTCTCTCCACCATAAAAAAACTATCATTAATTAATTTGAAAGGACACCTTCCGTTTAATTTAATGAGAATTCAATCACTCGCGACGAATTGATCCAAATAAGACGAGCAAAAATCCCTATTTCAATCCACACTCAGGCAATATCAGTTACATATCTGTCGCACAGGTAAAATAATTTAGCCCTCACATTACATAAAATGCGACGCGAGAAAAGGAAAGAAAAACAACCACAAGTCAGGTCTATGGCTGGACATGAGAGTGGGAAGCTTAACCGTTGCCAAGGTACACGATCGCTGCAGATAACTCTCCTATAAAACTTGATTGCGTTACTTCACCGATAACTTTTTTTCTCGGTTGAGAGAGAGAGATAGAGAGCATTAATTGAAACGATGGAGTCGAGGGAGACGTTTTACTAGCTCCCATAAGAGGAGAAGAATTATTTGTTACCAGTTCGACGGAAATCACTCGTACACAGCAACCTGCATCTCTTTCGATAAAGTAGCGGTTCGGACCTCAACATTGAGAGCTCGCTCACACTCGGCAAGCCGAACAAAGAGCTTTAATCGGGTATGAAAATCCATACAAATCAGCACCTCGTCGGATTATTTTTGCATTTTTTCTCCCAGCGTGAGAAGGTTCGTCGTCGTATATTTCTCACGTAACATGCCAGAAGAAGACAGGTTCGGAATAACAGTCAGGATGTAAAATTAGTGCCTGTATAAGGGATCGAGAGAAAGAGAAGGATTGCAACTACAAAGAGTATGAATGCTTTATAGTTAAACGTGGAATTGAAGTTTCTATTATTAGTGATTACCATCTTTTGCGTTAGAATGTCAAACTGAAAACGTGATTCTCCAGGCTGTAAAGAGCAAGTTATTCCATTCCACACCTTCGGCCAACCTTTTCTTTTTTTAAACCGCGAATTCGTGAGAGTTTCCAAGTTAGAGGCGTGAATGAGAATAGCCAAGGATGGAATAATATTAATCACGTGGTTACAAACGTATGTGCGAAATACATTCCTTGGAATTTATTTTACTACATCATGCTATGCTTTAACAGTGAACAGCAAGCATAAAAAGATTCTGCTAAGGTACCGATCTACAGTTTCTGTAATAAAGCACCGTTACGTTGTTTTAGTGTTCAAGGGCTCTATTTTTCATCAATAGATTTAGCAAGGGCTTGTAGCTATTAAAAAAAGGTAATGATGGAAAACATATGCCCAGCGGCTGTAATGATATATTGGCCGATTTTGTATTGTAAATCTCGCAGTGAAATATTAAAGTAATTTAGAAGATAAAGATGGAGGTGCCTTATATTTATTTTTAAATGGAGGGTATGAATTTAAGAAATCCAGAGCTACTACCAATGAAGTTAAGTACTCGCGAAGTTTTTTCGTCAGAGAGATGTTACTTCAGCGGAGAAGACCAATGGAATTAAAAAAGTTAAATTTAATAAATGTTAATTGATTATTTAGATATTACCTGCCAGAAATGAATGATAAAAATTACACTAGTTTACAATGGTTTACCGATCGGTCGACAAGAAAGTTTCTTACGTGTAAGCTTAATGTTTTTATTAGAAAGCGTGTGCTTGCTTACTAAAAGGAGCTGACGAAGAAAGCAAACCGAGAAATAAAAATCAGAAATGGAAATATTTCGATAAACTTTTCGAGATTACGAGAGAAGAGAGCGCATCAACTGCCCTCTACCAGCATTCTTGCGAACTAAGAAGCTGGATCTCTACGTCTTTCCCTCGATCTTTCTCCCTTTCCACCCACCGGCTCCTTTTTCTATCTCTCTCCTTCACTCCCTCGGTCAACTGTTCTCTTCCGCACCAGGGCTGAAAAAAGAGACATAAGAAAGCCAAGCCGCGCAGCTGCAAAAATCCTTTGCGGAAACGTTTCGGGCTCGAGAAGGTTCACAATCTCTCCGTTCGTAGGCAAGAGTCGCCTGGTCGAGTGGGAGAGTGGTGGGTGGGTTTATGAAAGGTTACGAAGACGTTGCGAAATGCAGGCCACTGCAGTCTCACATTACGTTTTAGGAGTCTTGACGAGATCGCAACACGAGGAGGAGCCCCCGAAAAGACACCTCGACCCCTGCGAAGATACGTACAACTACATCTCTATTCGTTCGTTTCGGAGACCTTAATAATAATCGTAATCGCGGTATGATTTAATTTCTTGCGGCAAAAAGGTGTACGGAGAAAATATTTCTGCAAAATGAAAGAGAAAAATATGAAAGTTCTGCTTTATTAGGAACTATATTGGAAATTATCGAGATGTATCAATTTTATTTATTGACTTGATAGAATCAACAGCTTGGGCCGTGACTTCGTGGTAGAGCTCCATCAGGAACAAAACTAAGAATAACCAATTCCCATTCTTACTTATCAAAAGTTAGAATAACCTATTCCTATTCTTACTTTTGTTCCTATTAACTTGATGTCAAAAAATGTTTTTTAATTACGTTGCTTTAAATGGAGCGTTAGTTTTTCTATACGATAACTGGCTATTGTTAAATATGCCATTAGCCGAAAAATAAGTAATATCTCTGAATTAGATTAACCGCGACTACGCAAATTCGAACTATGATTGTGATGCATAGGCACGGGTTGGGGGCATGAAATATCAACATTGAGTCAAAGAAATACCACGTACAGAAAGAGATGTTAGGATACTCATATACAAGCAAATTAATTAATGCACCACTATTACTTAAAATTTTAAAGAAGTAAATTTCAAAGAAATCCGTTTTCACAACTTTATCTCGGAAATTTGAAATTAAAATCGCTCTATCTTCGTCAATGATATATTTTTCGTAATCTGTGTAGAATAAGGTAAAGGCTCCACTAATTCACGAGGGTCTTTTATACATTAAAGAGAACCAACGCAAAATTCCCATAGGGCCGCTTTTTTCCAAACAAACGGCAAAGAGAAAAAGCACACCTCGCCCTGTGTAAATCACCCGCTTCATTGTTCTCCGCTCGCGTAATCGTAGGTTCACCTCGTAACAGTTTCATTTTTTCCCTCAAATGCACGAAAGAGCTCATTCGCGAGTAACAGCTCGCTTACACAAACACCCCGCGATATTTTAATAAGAGATTCGACCGTAGCTTACACGTCGCTATTTCCAGCGAAAAATTGTCGGGAAAATTCATAAACAGAGAAAAAAAGCCATGAGAAGCGGAACACCTGTGCGTGCTGTGAGGGAAAGAAAGGGAGCAAAAGAGAGAGAAAAGAGAAACAGTGACGCAGTCCTGTCTCCCTCTCCCCTCGTCTACAGCTTATCAGCTATGATATATCGGGCGTGAGGCAAAATAGTGCAGAGAAGGATGGCGGAAGAAAGAAAGGAGGCAAGTAGCAGAGGGAGAAAAAGAGAGATCTCCAGAGATTAAGCTAAATTCTTTAAGAGGGACCAAAAACAACTACGCGCTAGGAAGGGAGGGGTACTTCCCTCATAACCTCTTCCTTGAAGATCGGTGTCAGAGGGGAGAGGCTAAAGAAAAACAAACGAGCATTTCATCCCGCGACTCGAGAGGGGGGGAAGTTGAAGATTCCGCGGCACGGAAGATTTGGTACAGAGGGCGCGCTGAGCGCAATCTGTGCGTGAGAGAAGGCATGAGGGAGAAATAGGGGGCCGATCGAGGGATAAGCGGATATATCTCCGTGTATTCTTTGAAAGATTGATAAAAGGGACCTTTCTCCGTGCTCTTGCAGACGGAGGAAAAAATCACATGCCAAAAGTTTCGCTCTTCCTGTATCTTCATCTTTACTCGTTAGAAATAGGAGATGGAACCGAGGGGAGTAAAAGACCACCGAGAAGAAATTAATAGGGTGTGTAAAATGGGGGGAAAAAGTTGAAATGAGGTAGGACGCGGAGAAGAGCGCGTGTCGTTTAATTAGACACACGTAAAGGGTCGAGTATGAGAATGCTCAAGTAGGGAGGGAGAAGTCGCGTCTCGTGGGTGGGCGGAGCAAGTGGTCCGCGACTCGAGCCATTAAAGAAGATATTAGGACAAAAACAGACGTCGCACGACAGGGAGACGTCAGAGAGCTTTGCCTGCGATCTGGGAGGCAGAAAAACATCTGCGAAAAGGAGTAAAAAAGAGGAGAAGGGATTCATGTTTAAGTTATCTTCGGCGATATGAGAATTCTTTCCTGGCGGGTGGATTTTTTCCTTCATTTCCCTTCGTTTTCCGCTAACTGGAAAACAACAAAAGGTAGATCTTTAAGAGAGCCTGAGTGATTAAAAGATGCTAACGACAGATTCCCTTCTCCTCAATACATGCACGTCGTGGAAATAAAGGTTCAATCACGCAGCTCCGAGGACGCCGGCAACGTCTCTCACGGTCGTGAATGACTCCTTTCTTTTTGTCCGAAAAATAGAAAGCTCCGCGGATAGATAAGGGATCTAGAAGAGATTCATGACTTTAACGACTTCGAGGAAAAGCACGATAAATAAACTCGTGAAAAGGTTAAAAAATATCTGAATAATAATCCTCTCCGTAAGATGAGGCGATGAGGGAGAGCGACTCGTAAAATAAAATATTGATTATTATTAGAATTAGCGAAGATCCAAGAAAAGCGTCTTCGAATTTTCGGGTCTTCTGAAAGAGAGATGTGTTATCGATGGTTATCTTTTCCTGTTTAAATTTGGAGTAATGACCATTTTCCTTTCTTCCGTTACAGAATATCTTGCTTTGTAAGAGTTACATCCACCCCGTGTTTGAACTTGAGCATGAGAAGCAACCTCGATGCCTCCTAACTGTAGGCGATGCAATTAACTTGACGTGCACTCAGCCTAAGTTGACTAACTCGCCATAAAACATACTCTTTCACTCAGGGCGAGGCCAATTAAAGGAGGTTATACGCTCCGCATTGAAAATACCTTTTTACCTGCGGAAATGAGAACTTGAAATTTATGTTCGAGCGATCTATAAATACAAAAGCACAAATCGTTTAGAATTTCTACTCATCAAAACCATTTATTATCAACCCATTTAAAGAAATATGACAAATTATTCGGCATATCTGAGTTATTCTATTACAGGAAACAACCTTGGGAAGAACAGAAATTCATTTCGCGAAGAAGGCACATACATAAAATTAAATTATAGACTTGCATTTAGACATTATACGTATTGTCGCTTCAATTTTTGCCAAGATAATTTCGTAGAATCTTTTAATTATGACACTTATTTTGATTATAAACTTTATCAAACATAGCTGATACATAATTCTCAGTACTTTATTTTAAACGAAATTCTATTCTCTAACTTCTTTATAAAAGAAAGATTGAATTTAGATGTAGGAATATATTTTAGAAAATTGATTGCATCTTATAGAAGCTAATCAAAAGAAATGAATCTGATCGCAAATTTTAGCCTTTTCATTGTGATTACTTATGTTTTGTAATGTGCATTCCACTCCATTTCTGTGATAAATTCTAATAAAATAATTACAGAAAAGAAAATTATTCAGAAGAATGAAGTCCCCGAAGCATTTCTTCCGTTTCGTTCAAAAATATCGAAAAAAAGTTGAAAAGCTAAGCTAAGGAATGATATCGTTCTACATATGAGCTCCCAGAGGTGCTGATGGGATAAGATTTATAGCCCCAGCATTTTCATTAATCCAAAGCATAAAAGGACGTTGACAGCCATTTAAATCCTCCCCTACGCCTCTCCATCCATCCCGTTGCAGTCTTTTTCCCCTACTTCCATACTCCCTTACTCGAATTACATTCCATCTCCGCGAGAGCTAAGAGCCCGGAACGATACGAAATGGCCGCATCCTTCCACCCTTCGCTCATTAAGCCCAGGATTCCCTCCCCTTCCTCCCACGCCTGCACCATTCATCCCTTCTCATAAAGCAACCGACTCAACTTCTCATCCAAGAAAGGCCAGCTATCACGAGAGAGCACAGGGTACAAAGAAGTGCTATGTGGCGAAGAAGCGGAAGTTGATATTTCTTTTCGAAAATCATTCTCTCTAATGAGAGCGAGATTTTAAATTCACTTTTGCCATATAGCGTGAATGACTACGTATCGCGTCTGCTTCTGCAAATGTAGATTCATTTTTTTTCCTTTCACACATTTTTCCCATTATGATATCATTTTAAATATGTGGAAGGCAAGAGGTTTCTCGTCAGTCTTCACCCCGATTTATATTACTTCCGAGTCTTGCAGCTCTTTCGAATATCGTCAGATGAATTTAGAGGCATAAAATTTCAACGAGATTTAATTAAATAAAAACATTTAATCACTTCGACGTTATTTTATCGATCTATTTCAATTGTTTCCTCATTTACTGTCAGAATCAGAGTAGACTGTTTAAACCTGCCCATGTATGTATAACTATCGGTAATTATGAAAGTGGATAAATCCGAAAAAAGATATGGGAATGTCACTTCGCATAGAATTCCTTTATTTTGCCATTTTCTGAAGCAATCTGCAAACTCAAGGATGTAAGCTCCTATAGGAACCTGAAGGAGCTAAATCCATTAGTTCTGAAAAATAATCATTTTAATCATCGTCATCATATTTCGAAGCGTAACTGCATGATTCATAATCACCGGAAAATATCTAACATCTAATCTCTCCCTATTCTGATGAGAAACCAGGATAGATATTCACAGCAAAATATGTCCCGTCGGCTAAAATGGTTAGGTTCGAATATCGACATCCGCGGCGCGCCTTTCAACTTACGAGGAAATGCATATCGTGGCGAGGAGTCTTAAAAGCGTTTGGCTTGAACGTGCGGCGCCTATGACTAGTTCGCGCTCAAGAATATCAATCACATCCGATGCATAAGTGTAGCCGAAGGAATCAAGGACAAGGGACGGAATTCTATGCCGTTGGAAGGCAGAGAACGGATTATCGCCCCATCGCAGCGAAAGAAGTTTCGAGGGGGCGAAACAAAAAAAGAACGAGGAAATAGATAATTGATTCTACGAAAGGAAACATGATTCTTTTCAATGCACCTTTTGTTCCCTCTTTCTCCGCAATGAAGTTCTCTTTCAACGGCATCAAGGGAGAGGGAAGTGCAATGCGTAAGGAGAGGGAATATGAGTGCAGGCGTCTTCTGTGGAGCGGCTTTTAGTGGGGAAAACCGCGGCGCCTAATTGTCTAGACGAAAGGATGGTAGAAACGGAGGGCAATGAAGGGATGGCATGGAGTAAGACTTTCCGATTCCCCATACGCTATCCTATTTTCTCTCCCTTTTCCAGAAAAAACGTTCCTCCCGCATGCTGTCAGAGTGAAAACCCCAGAGGAACCCCGCCGCAGTAAGTTCATCCGTTCTAAAAAACTTGGTCCCTGTGACGTGAGTTCCCACCCACTCCACCCTCATCCAAGTACCCTCATTCGAAAGTCCTCTTCCTCGCGCGATTGACCCTCACTCCCCCTCTTCCTGTGTCGTCTTTACGACTCTATTCCATTGTTTTATCGCTGTCTCATTTCGCCTATTCCTTACTGTGCGCCTCAGTCATCGGAGACCTTTATGTTGGTTTCTCGATACGGAATCCCTCTGAAATCAAAGTTAACTTCTTGTTCCCATTAACCAGCAAATTTTTGTAACAAATTATGCTCCCTTTGATCTATGCAAAAATTATTCGTTCGATTTTTCTCCAATTGTTTTTGAAACGGTTGAGTGCTAGTGGTTTTAAAGGCAGTATTTAATGGTTTTAGAATTCTTTGCTAACACTTCAAAAATACCGTCGAATGATTTCTATTCGAGCAAATTACTACAAGCTTTTGAACCCTCATACGAGTGTGCTTCCATATTTAAATGAGTGAGACAAGAAAATAGTCTATGTTCCTTAACCCATCGTTGCCGGCGTCAGTGCATGGAACCGAACCAGATTTCAGAGCGGCCGGCGTTAATACTTCCAGCACCTATACCACTGACTTAAATTAGCACTACTGAGTCAGTATACAGTAAAATTTAAAGATTAAAGGAAGCTTTAAAATCTGATAATATTGAGTAGATGCAAAAATATACGAACCAATGCGAGTTCTTGGGAGACATGACGTATGTGAGAGGTTAAAATATTATTCAACAGCAAATTAACGAATAATGAAAGCTTAATACAAATCATACCATTTCAAATTTTAGGGGTTGATTCTCCTTGGTATCTCTTCTTGGATCCCTAGCGAGCAATACAAATGAATAACTTGGAGTATGCGTTTTCCATGGATACGATGAATTCTTCTCTCATCGACCTTGATTTAATGTTAGGTTCATCGTGCCGTGTTTTAGTACACTAATTAGCGCGGAAATTCCAAAAAACAAATGTCTAAAAAATGTATAGATGTCTTTCTTTTCTTGCCCTCAGCCAACGCCGTACCTTTTCCATTCCGAACATGTGTAAGGCATGTAAAACGATCGGATTCGGGAAAGAGAGAAAGGAAAGGAAGATCGTGATAGAAAAATCTAATTCTACTCGTCATCGTAAAACCCTGCACGCATCGCTATCCTGAGGGAACTAATTGTCCAATTATCGCACGTTGAGATTTTAATTGACTGCTCTTCAGCGGTGTCTTTCTTCCTCGCCGTTGTCTCGTAAAACGCAAAGAAAAAAGTACTGTCTTTATCCTAAATCGGAGATCTGTGGAGGTGTACACCGTTCTCAGGGGTCGCAAATCATCCTCTTAACACCCGCCAGAGCTCGCCAGATGTCTGCATTATCCATAAATGGATTACGAGATGAGCGATGGGAGGAGACTAACAAGTGATTTTTACATAATATTATGGAGAATAGGCTTCCGTCGTCGTACTCAGAATTTAAAGGGACATTTCGGGACGGGTATGAAGTGCATTGAATAGTAACGATTTTTTGCTCCAAGAAACCACAGCAAACATGAACGCCACTAAATTCAAGTTACAAAACGCATGTAATTCCTTTAATTCAATAACACTGAACTAAATGACACTTAACAGTTTAATTCTTCAGTGTAGGTTTTCTTTCTTCAGGGTGTAGTTTTCATTTCTAAAAAATCGAACAGCGACCATTTTTAGGAGGGTAGTTAGTGAAATACGATAAAAACAATCATACATCAAAATAAATTTTCACGTCGCGATTAGTAAGCCGATTGGAACTAATCTGGAAGAAATCCAACTAGTATTTTGTATTACGTCATAATAGGTACCTTGGCTCTGCTAGTAACTTCAAAGAAGAGTGATGTAAATCATGAGTGAGGGAATTTTAGCCCCAAATTGTTACCTATGATTATTATGATCTACCGTAGTAAAAGATTTCATTTGGTAAAAATAGAGATAATCTCTGAATTCAAAATTACGTAAAATAACGTTTTGATGTCTCGAATCTGAAACGAAATGCTGAGTGAATTACCTTTGCTCGATCTTGAAAATGAGCGGGCGTAAAATTCAGGCGATCTTAAGAAGAGTTGACGACCTAACCCGGCTTTGATCCGAGTGTGTAGTAAGAGGAATGAGCAGGAAAATTGTTCTCCATTGCCATCAATTCAATTATCCTTTCGACCCACGCGTGAAGATGAAATACGCGCAATTCTTGTCGCTTACTTCCCCAACTCCACAGTCTCTATCTCCTTACTCACCCACGTTGCTGCTAATAAAGTTTCTTTCCGACTCCCGGGAATAATGAAGACAGAAAACACACGCATACACCCTGGTACGGAGAAAAAGAGCGATATATAAAACCCGACATTTCTCCATTTCCTTACCGAGAAAAATAGCCTTAGTCACGCTCCCCTCTTCGACCCCTCCCTTCCTATGTACGCATCGACAATGAAAGCATTGTCATTTGCAAATAGGAATGCGACAGAACGGAGGAGAACTTTTTTCGTTTTGCCCGAGGTCTCACGTATTGCTGTCGGAACACGGCGAGAATGCATTTTCGACCCGCGTCTCATCCTCAAACTGAAAGTGCAGCCGGGGGGTATTTCCACCCCCTCACCCCTCATACCCCTCTCTCATCGCGGCCTTCCCTTTGACGGAGCGCCGAATCCACGAGGGGCGGAGGCATCCGGTCAAACTAAAGACTCCGCGCGACCTTGGGTGCCGCAAAATACACGCACACAAACGCGCACATACACACGTACACGCGCGCGCACCACACACCAGACCAGAATGCAAGAGAGGCGGGGGAGGGGCGGAATTGGCAACGTGGCGAATGAGGTGGTATTAGTTGGCAATCCACCGCGTTTGGAGGTGGCTGTAGGCGATTACTTACGATTACAATAACGCCCCTTCGTTGACAGCGTAATTTTGAAATCACGGTATAACGTTGCGATTCTGGAAAGCGCACATACATAGTGACATTTTTATTCTCGAAGAAGTCGATGGGGAGTAAGTTGTCCCGTTAAATGAATTACGCCCGCGATGAAGAATGTTAATGGGTTTATTATTGTTTACCGGAAGGGTTTAGGTCGAGTAATTTGAGAAATCGAGGAGAATATTCCTCTTCGGTCACGGATGACAGCAGATCTTTGGAGATATTTCACATTGCTTCCTAAATACTGCAAAAGTTGACTGGGGCATATCTCGGTAAATTTAATACAAAATGTAATAAAAAATTTATTTTGCTAATTGGTTCAATAAAATTACAAGTCTGGAAGTCTTCAGAAACCCAGAATTGTCGTCAATCTTCTACTATTTCCCTGAAGGATAAATACATATGTCGAAATGAGAATAGAAAAACAATATTATTCATCCTCTGTTAATAATCCGATATTATAAGATGGAAGTATAGCTATAATTTTTAATTATAACAGAATTTACTACATCTGAAAAAAATATATTCTCATCTCTAAAGAGAATTTCACTTGAGATTTTATTTATTTTTAAGCCACTTAGCTTTCACAACACTTCGATTCCTGACGCATATTCAACTTAGAAAATCTGATAGAACCGACTCTTACACTTACATTATCTCACCGGTAATTAACTTTTACTGTAAAGCCAATAAAAACACCAAACAAATGGAAAAATTCCGTTGTACTGATAAGTATGCAATGATACTCCGTCGGTAGCGCTACCACTCAGTGCGAATTAAATAAGCGAGAGCTTCTTTCACTCTCAAGCAACGGCACGACTCCCTCGTCGGCTGTTTTGAGTTACCGATTCGGACACACTTGCATTTCTTTAAATGGCATCGCCTTTGTTGTGTTTGTACGCTTTGTGTCTACGGTTACCGAAGAAGTTTTCATGGGCGTGGTGGCCGGCGAATCTCGAAAGAAAGGCCAGAGGCCAAAAGGATGCAGAGGACAAAGAGGGTGATCTCAATACGAGGGGATGGGGAAGAGGAGAAATTAGAGGAAAGAGAGCGTTTAGGGGGGTTGGTGACGGAAGGACGGGACGGAAGTTCAAAGAGGACGACGAGCGATGGGTGGTGGGGGCAAATTGAGAGGGGCAGAGGGAGAGAAATGGAGTGGAAACAGTCGGCGAGGATGGGGTTTCCAAAGACAGTGAAGAACCGCTTTCCGAGATCATCGCAATCGGTGATGAAGTGAGTTTGTTCCCGTTTGCCTTCATTGGCAGGGATACTATGTGGATGAGTGTATGCGTGAAAATGACCACTCACACTGTATACTCTCACAGGCACAAGCACGGAAACGTATATATCACGCTGTACTGATGACTCGTTAACGGTCTTTCATGGGAAGCATCGGAACCTTTTCATCCGTCTAGTCTGAATGGATTGCCTTTGTGTATTAACTTCGAGATTTATTAGAGCAACGTAAATATTTATGTAGAGGGAGTCATTTTTCACATTCTCTTGATGACTCTTAAAAAGATTGGAAGATGGGACCAAACTGTTAAGATCTTTCATATGAATCCTGGGTAAAACGAAAACCGCATTCCTGATGCATAGAGTTAAGCTGACATCGCGAGACATTGAGAATCGAAATTTTGCCCTCAACCATCACTTAATTAACTTTAATTATCTTGGTTAGAAACAAATCAAAAGGAGCCATATAAAGCAAATAATACCTTACACAAGTTGAAAATAATATTTAAGTATGTTAAACTACATAAAGAAAATATAAAACTGAAATGTCAAAAAGAGAGTTGCTCATTAAAGACAATGTTGTTCTGTACAAAAATTAGGCTATATTTTTCATAGAGCGATGCTTAAAATCAAACCGTCACGAACCAACCCAGCAATTTCATATCAAAGCGGCAAAAAGCTGCTGATACCTAAAGAAAAACTCAGACAGATAACTGAGCTAAATCGTCTCCTTCAGCGAGACAAAATACCCCTAGGATCTGAAAAGCGGTTCTTTTCAGCTATAGAGAAGAGCAAAGAGGGTGTATTAGAACGAAAGCAGGGCGGCTTTTTCAAGCTTTTTAAAAATGTTGTCGTTTTTAGAGTCCCATGGAGAGGGGATGATGGCGGTGGGGACAACAATGGCATAAGAGTGGGTCAGAGGGCGAGTGGCAGAGAGTGAGAGAATATCCTGCAGGATGTTATGAGGAGAAGTGCAAAGAGGATTCTTTCCAGTGAAGGTAACCGAAGACGCATCGATTGCACAAAGGGATTGCACCGGTGAGAAGCGTGGGATGAGAGGGACTGGAAGTTAAGGTCGGGGCGGTGGCAGTTGTGGGACAAAGGGGTGGATGGATGGATACAAGCGGGATACGGAGTGTCCTTTACCCTCACAAAACTCTTGTACTTCCCTCCCCGTTCCCATCTTCTCGCGTGTTGAACTATAAGGGAAGCGATGGGGCGGTGAGGGAACTGCCCTACCGGATTCCATCGGACGCGTGTTTGAAAGACCATCACGATATTTTTAGGTAAAGGGTTGGGGTTCCGTGTAATCTTCGCGCGGCGTCCGAAGTTTCAAGACAGAGAGTAATATGGTATAACATTAGCGTCTTTAGGTTGTGAGAAAACATTACCCTCTTCTTTTTTGCCAGAAAATTGCATCTTCCGTACCCTTCCTATTCCGTCACGCTACTTAGTCGAATGGTATATTACGAATATTTTAGCCTCGAAGACATCGAATAACTGAGTAAACGACACGTGAGGTTTTAATTTGAAAAATTACTTGTCGATACTTGAGGAATGTAGAGTAAGGTATGTTCATGACGATATTCCAAACAGGATTTGTTAACAGCATAAATAATGTAAGACAAAGTTTTGAATCGCGATAATAGTCTCCCTCCTTATACTTAAAGCACTATGAAGAACATTTTTTTAACTTGACGAGGTTGTAGTATCACATTACCTGAGAAAATCAACTTATAATTTCTTTAAAACGAGGTTAGTTTCTCCGTGTCTAAAAGTTTGCCCGAAGGTCTCTGCTCTTATTTTCGATATTTCTGCAATTGATTGTACGCAGTTGCTCAACTATCCATCATACACTCGAACCCTTTCTAAATTTCACTCCAAAGTAGCTGAATTCTGAACCTAATACAAAAATATTATCTTCTCTGATCGTTAAGCATTAGATCCTAACTTTACTCTTTCTAAATCCCCTTCGAAAACGACTGCAAAATATCCCAGTTTTGCAAATTAAAGCTCCAGGACCGTAAGAACGACCTTAACTACTTGTCCTCCATGATCCTTTAAGCGGGGCACTCTTTTCTGGTTGTCACCATTGTGGAAGGGAAAATAGCCTTCCAAAGAATTAGACGGTAGAATTAGAGGCAGGGCGTAACATAATGTTCGCAAGGATTAAGTAAACGGCCGACGATGCAAGGAGATACGGATGAAGAAACACGCACAGCGGGACTCTGTAGTTAGAAATGGTCAGGCAGTTTGTGTCGATTTTGATACAAAAGGAGTACTGCGAACTTTTCTCGTTGCCCCATTGTAGAGACGATATTTACTGTAGTTGTATAAAACATGAAGCAAAGCTGTTAAATGTTTTTCTGCACAAACCAAGCGTTTGGGAACGGAAATTTTCCAAGAATTGAATGAATATTTTTCAAAATTATAGATTTTTGCGCAAATAAACTCTGGAAAGTTTGCCGTCATAATTACACTCGAAAGTTAATTGTTATAATTACGGGNTTGGGGAATGGAGAAGGGAAATAGTTTGGGATTGCAAACGGACATATGTCCGCATGAAAACAGTGTGAGGCGATGAAATGAAGAGGAAATGAACTTTGCACGTGGGAACGGATTAAGCATTGTTGATGCAGAAGACCCAAATAATTTTTTATGATTCACGACGGAAGATTTTATTTCTATTATAATCTATCCGCAGCAATAAACTGTAAATAATAATGTAGTTTCGGATAAACTGCAAAGTCTTTTACCCTAGAGATACATTAGCAATCAAGTCTCTGACAGAAAATTAGGCTAATATTTCTGAAATTAACGAACGAATGTATCGGAAATGTTTGGTAGTAAAACTATTCCGGATTTGTAAATGTCGAGGAACATTGTTTACAAACGAACTTACGTAAAAGTAACTACTTTGGAAGGATAACTTGCAGTGAAAACCATAAAGTAATCCCTAGGAGCAAACGATTTAACCTCAGCTTAAGCGGAAAATGTCATCTACCTACTCATCCCTCCATTCTCATAGGTATTGAAGGGTCCCATTCAAAGAAGTAACATTTGTCTCCGAAAAGTAGTCTGAGACCCAGTCCCTTTATTCGGCTTCCTTCTCCAATGTTATCTTACCTAGGATACAGTGAAGACTTGTACGATGAGAAAACGGAAGGGGGTGGCGTGGGATGCAAGAATGGGGTTGGGAGGGCGTGTCGGTGAGATGCTAGGCGGACACAGCGAAGGGCCCACTCTCTCTCCACCCGCCCGTTAAATTCCATGAGACTCAGACCTTCCTTCTGAGGACTACTCTGCCGCCTATTTCCTTCCCTAACCCCCGCCTCTTTTCATCCAATCCGCCGAGTTCGCATTCCGGGGGTCATCTTTTGCACTTACGCCAAGTCTGAGAAAGGGAGCCTACGCGGCAGAGGAGACGGACAAAAGCGGATCAAGGAGCGAGAGGATGAGAAAGAGTGGTGAAAAAAAGAGGAAGGGGGGGAGGTTGAAAGGCAGCGGCTGCAACAGGGAACGTGGACAAATCCGGTGACATCCTAGCAGAATTGCTGAAATTATGGTAGTTTCCGTCTTTTTCCTGTTTTCTTCGAGTCCCTTGGTTACTACGATCCGTCTTTAAAACCGATGTAAGAAAGAAAAAAATAATCGTCACATGTGAGTTTCACTTTCATTAGGAAGATTTTAAGGATGAACGAGTTAAATTCAATACAAATCGTTTTTAAATTGATTTTATGATATACTTCGGGAATTTAATAATTAACTTGAAGTCGTGAAAAAGTATTTTATTCTATAAAGTATGATTACTGAGTTTTTTCCATCAATTATATTAAATACGGCGAGTGACCCTTGTTTGCTCTTCACTCTTGAAATAAATAAAGTTATGGAACTTAAATGAAATATGATGAAGTAAGAGGCATCATAAAGAGAGTTACGAAAGAGCGATGGAAATTACTTTTCATTCCAACTACAATGAATAAAATTAGTTAAAAATAAAGTTTACCGTAGAGAAGCATCTAATTCTGAGTCATTATCCAGCATAAATAATTTCAATAGTTGCGCATATTAAAAAATATCACTTTATTCTCTATGTTCACCCTAACGTTAACTTTCACCATCCTATTGTGAGAAATCAAATCTGACGACATCCTTGATGGCGCAGCTTGCAGGCATATTTTCAAATGTCATGACGTAAAAATGACGTTAATGCCTTTCCCTCTCCCAACAATTCCTCTCATCAAACGAACCCGTCTTTCCAACCCTTTCTTTCTAACTCCGCATTCCACTTCACTTCCACTTTTGGCTCGCATGCGCAGTTCCAAAGGTTTGGTCCGTCTGAATCGATTTATTGGCGGCTTTTACACAGAAGGAATGAAAGAGGAAAGACAGCTGACTGGTAAAAGTTGAAAAGAGAATGAACAAGTGGAATGGAAAAAATAAAGGAAACAAGAAACTCACCCCGCTGAGTAAAATGGAATATAAATAGAGAAGAGCTCCTTCGAAGAATAAGTGTCTGGTATTCTTAACGCCATAACGTATCCTATTTTTACCTTACGGTTTTCTTTGTGTTCGTAGGATCTCCTACATATTAGATCTAATAAAAGTTTGCTGTATTTGGTAGTGTGCGTTATGTGGATCGCCAATTTTATATTGAGAAGTCGAAAAATTAAAATATTCAGATAGAATGGCAAATTCTAATACTAGTAATTAATAAAGTAATCTACACATAAGCAGATTCTAAGAACTGAATTTTGAATTAGGCTTAGTAAAGAATATGCTAATATTACTTGAAATGATACTACTATAACCGTAAAAATCAGGCAAAAAATAGCAATAACTTGACGTGTAAAACAAATCACGTGCAATTAACAGTTATTTCTGCATCTAGAAAAAACTTATTCGTCTTCTCAAATGCTCTATTTCATCACAAATTATTTTAGCGTATTTTGGACCTGAAGAATGTGCCCAAACGTTCCAGAAAATTTTTAATATCTTTCTTGAAATAGTTGATTCTGTATTATTTTTGGAATCTTCATTATAGATCATGAAAATTGATCGCCACAGCATCGTAGTGGTTGTTTTACAATTGCTCCAAATCTTGCCTGCATCACATTCATGGAATAAATATTTCCATTAATGGGGATTAGACCGATAAACTTTGTTATCCTAGTTGGACCGAATATCGTCCAAAAATCTGCGAGGGCGTAGGCTCAGGGAACTGCAGAATGAGGGACTAATCGGTTCATCGCAGCCCTCATCCACAAGAAAAGAGTCGGGAGGGGTCGGGAGGTGCGAAGTATCTTTGGAAACGAAAAGGCGAAGAACGGAAGCATCTGAGTGGGGCGCCGAGAGTGGACGCCTACGCGTGCGATAAATGCCTTCCCTTCCGGTCAGTCAGCCCCGACCAAGAGGAAACGATAAAGCAGAAGAGGTGAGTGGGGAAGTAATGGACAAGATGGAGGGGGAGGATGAGATCCGGATTTCGTCGGGGATGAGATTGCTTGGACGAAATTGGAAGGGGCCGACTCATTTGGAAGAAGTCCAGAGATAGTCCTCGAGTAGTGGTGTTTGGGAAGATTTGGGGAATGGAGAAGGGAAATAGTTTGGGATTGCAAACGGACATATGTCCGCATGAAAACAGTGTGAGGCGATGAAATGAAGAGGAAATGAACTTTGCACGTGGGAACGGATTAAGCATTGTTGATGCAGAAACAATACTTTAGGCGATCGTTTTGTTTTCAGAGATAAAGAATGTTGTAATTTATTGAGACTTAATTTGCAGCGTCACTTAAGTAACTGCTATGTAGTGCAGATGAGCATTGTTTGATATTTATATTTTACATAAATAATAATTTTGTTCGATGCTCGCTAGGGTTCACTTGAATACGAGTATTCTCATGATATCATAAAATGCAAATCTTTAGAACGCTTTTAAAATTACAAAGGTGTTTAATGATGTGTAATGACCGATTTATTATGTTCTTTAAAAGCCTCAGGAGGTGCAAATAATTGGGATACTTTCACATGATATTCTTAAAGAAGGAGACGGTTGGTATGAGGATGGGTGACAACATTGAATATACTTACATTGTGGAGCTTGTAGTACAGGCCGCATGCGTTGCAAACAGGCTCTCCGTTCTGGTTCCTTCGCCACAGAGTCGTGGTGGTCGTCTTGCAATTGGCGCAGCTCGTGCCTGCTCTGCGGGCAGCGGACTGCAGCGATGACAGGAGGGGAGAAGCGCCGCATGAAAATAAAAAGGGGAGGGGGAGGGAATGGCGGAGAAAGGGAGAAGGGAGGGGGTAGGAGGGGGCGGCAACTCAGGTCATTGCACGAATCCACAGGAGATGAACTAATGCTAAGAAAAACTAATTTTACAATTACTTATTATGTAATATTAGATTTAATTTTAACCATTTCGTTTCAAATTGTATTTGGAATAATAATTTAAGGGTCATCGAGGCACCTTGAGATTTGATCTTAATGTGTGCTTGATATTTTAAGGGCTTAAAAATTTGTATTTATTTCAGTTACATCATATACAAGAATACCATTTACAAAGAGGTATAGAAGTAAACATATCAGGTATATATAATTCTCGCGATAGCCAAAAGATTAAATGAGCTTAAGAATCGATATTAAGATACGTATTTCGTACGATTATCTACCGAAATGTCATAGTTTAGAAGACTTTTATCTAACGAAGTTTTGTAAATATACGGTATAGTTATTAAAATTCAAGATATCTACCACTTTTATCAGAAAAATGAATCTTTAATATAAATGGACCATTCAGCAATCAACCAATCAACTCAACCACTCCTTCAATCAAACGTTCCTGTGATTGCTCGAATGTGAAAAATATTTCGGTAAAATTACAAACTGGAACTCCGTCGCAAAATATTTTCCTTCGTACGCGAAAAAGTTAGTGTTTCCCCACCTATAATATCTCTGTGTGTTTAATACTCCACTCCTCGGCATGCTCACATCCCGACGCAATAAATATCCATCTCTTACAGAGAAACAACGCCCAACCCGATGAATCGTCCACAGGTTAAAGGACTGTTTGGGTGGCTGCAAATGTGACGGGGGCATCTTCGTAATTCAAAACGTATTACATCCGTGAGGCGCATCCAAAGAGGATGCTTCTTTCCTCCTATCCCAACCAACAAGAACAATGGCCGCGAAGGGTCCTGGACATTGACGGAGCGGTGGGCCTTCTGACGACAACGGGAGGGAATTCGCTTGGCATCCTCTTCACCTTCCAAAATAAAATGCTTGTTATCCGTAACTCCTGGAGGCTCCCGGCCAAGGTAAGTCATTGCCTGAGTGGGTGTAGTCGCGGCACCAAACTCCACCCGCCCACACCCAGGTCCACCCTCCGGGCGACCCATCTCGCTTACCCCACCTCATTCCTTTCATTGTGGCGTATCAACGGGTGACGACTCTTACACACCTGCCACCCGAAAAGAAGGTACCAAGGATGCATAGACTATGGGAAAGCGATTCCCGCCGAGGCACGCAGATATCTGTCGAGCGTCCATAGGAGCGCGGAGGAAGGACGGTTGCTGGGCGCCCGCATGCGTGTCAATGACGGAGGAGGGAATATAAAGAGGATAGGAGCGCGGGAAGGGAAGGAAGGCAAAGTGTTAACGACTGGACATTATGTTGCCCACGCCCCGTGCAGGTGTGACCATCACGTATGGAGAAGCGACACATTTTACGTATTTATGATCGTAGCGGAGAGATGAGGCTCCTGTTCCTTCGACAGCTGTGCTTATGAGGAACGCAAAAACAAAAGAGAGCAGACAGTTTTTATCCTTTTATGAAATTGCCGGTCATTACCTTCGCTTCTTCTTCGTCTATCATCGATCAAAAGAGCAGAGAAGAGAGTAAGGTGAAAAATCCCCGGATAATGTTTCTAATACAAATTTCTTGTGGTACTCGAGACTTGGTTTTAGTTCACGGATCTACTGAATTTATTTGTCATTATCTTCAGTATATTTTTTCATGTCTGTTGAAAAGTGGGAGCAAATTGAAAAGAAGCCAGTCTTCATAAAACGCAAGAAATATTTGAAATGCCTTCGTAGAAATAATGCTTCCACAGCGTCTCGAGGAATAATATTAGGTGTTGGCGTAGATATTTTGCTTATGGTGCCAATATTCCGATGCGAACAATCCGTCATAACCAACGTCTCCCCAGAATTTTGAACTCCTTGGATTTTGGCTTCGCTTGCCAATCACGACGCTGCATTTTATGACTTTTCTCATACATTCCCATTCCGCTTATGTACATCCGTACGGTGAATAATGGCGGTTATTAAACGCACCACCACCCACACAATGCTGCCGCTCTTTATCAATTCATTATGGCGCTTCGCGACACCTAAAGGGAACTCCTTTAGGAGGCTCACCTCCGATCGAAGTGATGAGATTATGTTAATGAGCCTTGAACGACAATAAAAACTGCAACGTGTGAAAGCCCGTGTAACTTGGGAATGGCAGAAGATGGAAAAAGAAACGCCCTGAGCATGTTGCGACTTCTGAAAACAATTCATGCAACTTGCGGAATGCTTTAATCGTTTCGGATACATGAAATATGCCGTCGGTGAATCTGATACATTTGCATTTCTTTTTCACCTTTGTATTCTCTATGACGCAACGGACTTTTCGTCGGTAAAGGAGGAAGAAAGGACCTTTCCATAACGTGGACTTGGAGGTGAGTGGTGCTTTTACCTCCTTTACTTTGGTTCCGGGAACTGACGGGAGTGGTTCACCTCCAGTTGACAAGGACATTGCGTCATTACGAACGCGAGCACGCACGAGACTTCCAAAGCCAAAGTACTCGGTGCCTATTCATCGGTTAATATGACCACCACTTTAAGCTTCCAATGAAAAAAACTCTCAATCAATCGGAAAGCCTCCATTGTTCCCTCTCACTCCGACAAATACAATGTGCATTCCGAAAATTCTACAGTCTCATTGCGTCATAGCGTTCTTACAATGACGCAAATGCTAAAAAGTAACGACAGAAATTCGTATAAATCTAATTAATCCCGCCTTATATTTTCTTATCGAAGCAAATGCCGCCTTGTTTCTTTCTAGTTTCCTACCTCATTAATTCTCTACTCTCTTAACTATCGAGATTTCTGCCAAGTTATAAACTGCAGGGGTTCAGTTGTTCCCCGTAGGATTTTTTCTTCGGGATGATTTGATACTATTTTTTAATAATTTCCTATAAATTCTGTTGAGCACCATCATAATTTTAAGCATTCTAATCCTTCGCAAGCGTAACTTTCAAAAAGCAACATTGTCATCGCTCCTTTCTCCGTATTCTTACACGCCTTAACATTCAAGTCTATCTACCGCTAAATCTTACACAATTTATTTTTTAATTCAAAGTTCTTCTCAGTTTGGAAGCGGCTTGTCTCGTGGTAGTATCCCTTGCTCCCACCCCTTTTGCCTTTCCCCAGTTTTTCCGCGTGAAATCATCGCAGTTGGACGGGTAACTCAGAGGTCGACGGAAAAAATAATCCCTTCTGCCACCAGCCCGTTCCTAGTTCTTCCAAAACTACAAAAAAGCACACTTCTTTCCACTTCTCTCCATCCTCACTCTCTTAATACTCTTCAAAACGAAACTACTGCTACTGGTTTTTTCCAGTTGACTCTACCTCTGACTTCGATTATCTAACAGATTATCCACCTAGTATTCCAAAATTAGATTCTGTCTCTATATTAAAAGTTATCAAGAAAAATACTGACGGAATGACAATGTATGATATGAGAAATGTCGTGAAAAAGCTTAATAATTCCTCACTCGGTAAAGTATCTATGACACTTATGCATTCTTGAAGTCTCGCCTAAAACAATAGGCATAACTAAGTTTGTCTTTTAGTCTGACAGATAATAATAATAAAACGTACTTATTCAGGAGAGATTGAGACAAAAAGTTTTCTCTTTCATCAACTCACTGTTTCAAATGATATACTGAATAAGCTTTTCCACGATTGCTTGCGAGTATTAGCACGTATATTTGCTCCCGCTCTTCCTTACTGACAGGGTAGCGCTTTTGTTTCGAAGAGTTGAAGGAAAAGAGTTCTTGAGTGTTTATGTGAAATGCCCACAAGATTTTTATTTAATTTCAATGAGAATCGCTCTTTTGGACTATACAATTACAGTCGGTACACTCCACTTGTGTTCTGGACTAAAATTGTGGAACACCATCTAAAAATAATTCCGAGACGTGCTTCGACCAAGACGAACCGGTCGTGTTTAAATGAATGTGGAAAATACGAAGTACGTTTCGGAATTATTTTCAAATTTATCTTTTTTTAACAACCAGGTCAATGTACGATTTTTACGAAATCACTTAGGAAAAAGAATGGGGAAAACCGTAACATTATGTGATTGATTTCAAACGTATATGTTCCCTCTCAGAATTGCTATTCTGGAGAAAATATTATATTTCTCCATAATTGTCATTCGGGAGAAAAATAATTTTCACCAAGGTAAAAAGGACCACTCCAGAAAACAATCTTCAATCGCGTGAAATAAGATTTTTTTCTAAATCCTCCCCGACTCGTTATTGATCCTATTACGCTCTCAAACCAGAGCCACTTCGTGTGTGGCCACCGTAGTAGAGGGAAACCATTCACACCCACTCAAACTCAGTTGATCCTATGCACTGCTCTCTTCTTTTGATTTCACCATTGTCAATCAACAATGGGAACCCGACGTGCGCTCCTCTTTTTTCTTCGCGCCTGACGTTGATCCCTTTACCTATCCTTTGCTTATACCTGGGGTGTAAGCAAAGGATACCAAACAGAGGAAAGGGCGGGAAAACAAATTAAAATTCAAATGGCGGGGCTTCTTTTTGAAAAGAGTTTCTTCGCGGTTAGATACTCGTACATGCAACTTTAAAAAGGTTTTAAGATTGGACACTGGAGGAAAAAAATTAAAAAATCGATTCCTTCTATTTTTTGCCTCTATTTCTTTGCCCCACCTGGCTACCAACTTCTTTATTCTTTCCTCATTCTTCCACAATTTTCCTCCCACGATTCCAACAATTGTCCGCGCCCAACGCAACCAAGAACCCCCGGGGTGTGTGCCAACCGTGTGGATAATCCCCTACCGTCCCGCCCCCCACCCTCTTACATACGCACACTTCTCTCTCTGCCCAAGAAAGAGTGAAAGAAACCTCAGGATTCATATTTGTGAGTAATCTCGAGGAAGAGGGCGTGTGATGAGGTATTCGGGGACGGGAAAAGGCCCAAGGCCATGTGCAATCCGCGCACGTATTTGCTGAGGCAGATTTTCTTACTGTCCCTGTTGATCCTTTTCCTTAGGAGAAATAACAACCGTTCGAATCACAGAATTGGCTGCAGGGTTAAATTTCTTGCGAATTTTTTGCTGGTGAAGGTTTACCTATTTGAAATTTTCCTGACCTCAGTTGCATGATACGAATAGTGATTTAAATTAGTGAATTAGCGATTTTGTGAAAAGATAAATTAAATTATCAAACTACATTGTAATCAATTCATCATGAGGTGATAATTGGACTAATACAGTCGGATGAATGTTTAATAGCCTAATCATATAAAAAGTAGTATTTTATCATATTATACGTACTGCAAGAAGTTATCTTGTTACCCATGCAATTTTTTCCAGATCGGTAGATAAAATTTATAAAGGTAATTTAAACCTTGGAAGATGCGTGCGTAATATTATTCATATTCATCATAGTATTCATATTCCCTCATTTTACGCTAGAGATTTTGAAGGCGTAGTTACGTATGAACAGCTCACATTCAGTAGTCGATAAATTTATTTCACTGGCGGGGATTGATCGAGGAAAGACCATACACCCTGAAGAAATATTGAGCTTTCGGATAAAAGCTCCATTAAGTAAATGATGAACAGTCCTAGAATGTGATCTCATTAACTGCCGAAGCAGAAACACGCCATCCAATCAAGTTTCAGCAAGGAACAGGGGCAAGCAAAACGTAGAATTAAAGAAAAAGGAACCACGCGGGTATCTTTGTATACCGTTTATTTTTTAATTGATCAAACGGAAGCGGGAAGCAAATGAATCATGCTTGAAAACCTCGGAAAATATAATATATCGACCAGGCCAAGGAAGCAACCTCTCAGCCATTAATCAATTGTAACTCCCCACCCTCTGCCTTCGGAGAAATAACTTTCTCTCTCTCTATGCCTCCTATCAACCACGCAGAAAGACGAAAATCAAAGCGAGTGAAATAGAGAGGGACGGAGAAGTGGCTATATCAAAAGTAGATGAACACAATAGAGAAGGAAATAGGGGAAGGGGGTGGTAATGGAATGCAAAGCACCGTCGAATGTAGAGGCTATTAGAGCGTTCAAAAGAAAAGGCAAGAGCGATGACGAATAGGTAAGCAAACAGGTTCCCAGAAATGAGTTCAATTGCCACGTACGAGACTGATGGAAGTCGGTGGAAAATGGGGAAAATGAGGATGGAGAGAGAGGAGGCAATTGGAGTAGGTTTGCCAACTTAAGAATGGAAGGGCGTGATGAGGGAAGGATGGTTGTCCAGCCCCACATTGTGCTGTCGAAAGGTTATATATGCCGAGTCGGCATCTTACCGGATTGCCCAAGGGAAATATACTTTCCTCTTCACGGAGGAAAGACAGAGAGAGAAAAGACAAACAGAAGACCTCTGTTACATTAAATTGTCTCTTCCCCCTCACATTCACGTGTCTTCAAGACTCGGGCGTGTTCAATCAACGACGACCACCAATGAGACAAGGCACATGTGCGAGGAGAGTGGGGAAGAGACAAGAGGAGTGCGCTGATGGTGGTCGCATTGCGTTTTCGTGCACGATAACTGTGTAAGAGCTCTTGCCATTACTTGAATCACACCGCAAAGAATCGACAATTGCCGAGGCTTTCGGAGAATGGCCGATCCCACGAGCCTTCCTTGCCAACAATTGTTAAGACTCGGTCAGTAACGATTGATCGATGCGCGTGCCGCGTGAGTCTGAATTCCAACTGAGGTGAAGGTGCTTTCCTTCCCCTCGAGTGGAAAACATTTTTCTAAGAAGAATTATGTCAATGTACCTCCCTACATTTAACAAGGAAATCTACGGGTGAGGAACATCGGGAGAGAATTACCACAATTGGTTCCTTTGTTGGGCGGTTTTATTGGTGGTTTGGCGGTTATGTTAGTTATTTTGTTCTTTGATCAAATGTGAGTCTCGATGACTTCCGTTAAACCGTTCCTACTGCTTTGTAAAGGTAAAAGAAACTGTTTCTCCAGTTTTTTGAGACGAGTGAGCTATGTCGATGTAGAAATACTGTTAAGTTGCATAATACAAAGATATACTTACAATATCTAATACAAATATATACTTATGGACGATTTAATGTGCGCAAATTTCAGGTGCAGAAAGTGAATGTGAAAAAATTTAAATTTCTAACATTTACGGATAACTACACTTCTTTCTTATAATCATGACTGATATTCTCCGAGGAGCATATCAATCAGGTCATTTATCAGATCAATCATGCAAATTCATGCAAATTCGCTTTATGGAGTTATGCTTGCACACAACCGGCGGCAGAATTAGGACATCAAAAGCGCAAGACAAATTGTTTGAGAACGGATGGGGTTGCTATCCCAGTAGCTAAAAGCAGACAGGAAATCCTTATTTCGATCCGAAAATTGCAGCAATTTGACTTGCCGCTCATTTTCAGAGCCGCCCGACCCTCTTTCCCACCCTACGTTCTACACGCAAGCCACGGAGAGAGAAAAGAAAAGTGAATGAAACTAGAGGCAGTAGGAGAATTCAAGATTGAGATTTCTTAAGGAAAAGGCAAGACGGAAGCACACCATCGAAAGAATTCATAATCGGGAGGAAAGCCAGAATAAAAGGGAATATACGGAACTTCGTCGAGCGGAGAGAATACACAACCAACACCGTTTGCGCGCAGTTTCGCCACGACCAGTCGCGCAAGTTAAAATCCAGGCACCCTCGCACAATGTTTCCTCCAACCTTTCCCTAACACCCACCCACAAGCAAGTTTTTTTCCACTTCCCTCTGTAGCACCCCGCGGGTCAGGCCACTATAGCCGTAGTCACTTCTATCCTCACACCATCGCCCTCCCTCTCCTCCACAACCTCATTCCGAATCTCATAACTCAAGCAGCACCATTTTCCAATGGTCTCGCCACTTTCATTCTTCCACCCACGCCTACTCATTCCGCTTACTCTCGCACCCTCTCTCTCATTGTCTACCTCATCCTCGCAATTATCTTCCACCATCCTGCTCCTCTTCCTCTCTATTTCGCGAATGGCCAATCAATTTTCGCCGGACACTTAAACGACCGATTATGATTATTTTCTCACAAAACTGGGGCAAGAAATTGAAAGCGTATTGGATACCATTAATTTATCGAACAACTTCAAGACTGCTTTTGTGATTTATTTTTCGTGGTAGTCGTTGCATATTTTAAGTTTCTCTTCAGCCGTTCGACTCCTCTATGACCTAGATGCCGCGAGAGCCACGTTTGGGCCTGGAAAGAAAAAGTTTTTAAATCTTTCTGACGAACTAGCGGTGATTAAAAAAAGAAAGATCACTAACGAGAGGAGAGGGAGAAATTCTGAAATTTGGCCCATAGAGTGTTTTAGCTCGTGATTTTCTAGTGGTGGAACTAATTAAAATGAAAATGACCCGCTCTTCCGCGAACGCCGTTGAGAAGAATGTTCACAGAGCATTTCAAACCTATCGAATGACGTCACTCTAAAATACTTAAGAATTGGACCCAAAGGCGGTTGAATTGTTGCGAAAGGCTTAACCAGATAGTAACTAAAGCGAGAAATAGATGGATACCTCTAAATAGCTTATAAAGTAAGAGGAGCTGTTATGATGACGGTTGGTTTGGTTTGGCTCGTGCCATAGAAATCGTACTATAGTCGGAGCGCGGATTTCGGCGGGCACTTGCGCGTGAAAAAGCGCAAATTTCGTCACTTGAACACATCCATAAAGCAATCGAGAAACTTTCGCACCTTAGTAAGACGCCGCACGATTGAACATATATTCCGCCACACACTGCCCCGAGAGTTCGCATAAAATATAAATTTTATAATGAAAATAGCGGATTGAAAAGGATACGTAACTCTTGTTATTCTTTAGTTTGTATTACTTGGCAGTTATTTTTCAATTTTGGCGATTAATTTTCTTCTCATTTTGACTACAGGGATAAGTTAAACGCTTCTTGAAAGGGTGAGACAGAAAATTTTCAAATATTTTAATGGAAAGGAGTTGGAATTGTTGGCGTTTGGTGTTCTGTGGGCTTTTAATACAATGACAACTTTTTCAACGAATTATGAAATTTCTTTTCTTTCATTATCAAAGGATTCTAATAATATTAGTTTTTCCATTCGAAGAGATTTTACAGCAGGTGATCATTCACCGGTTTCGGTGATCCGCTAAGCTACCTTCAGATTCACCAGAAAAAGCTATAATAATCAAACCCGTAGCCGCAAGTTGGATTTTATTTTGTATAGACGCCTCCGACTCTCACTTGGATCAAATCTCATTAAAACAGAGTTCGATTCCAAACGTTGTAAGGAAAGAACCTCCAAAGTACTAAATCACCCATTTCCTGGTCACGATTACTTCTTAATTCAGTACAGACCGTTTTCGAATCGGAGACGGCTTAAATGAGAAACGCGGTGAATACTGACCTCCTGGCGATGGGCGGATGCACGTATTTAAGGCTCATAATATTTGCATACTCGTAATGCAACGCGCCGAAATTTTTAATCCGCGTCGTTTATAGGTTCACCTTCCGCAAGAATGAAACACCTCGGAGCAAGTCTACTCTCCCTCCTCTCGTCTCTCCTCTGCTCCACAAGAACACACGACCTCTCCCAACACGCCCACGGAACTCGTTCTTTGGTCTCTCGTTAATGACTCTAAGACCTCTCTTCCATCATCATCACCGGGCTTAAGCCGGACCGCCAGCCTGCTTTGCCCCATACCATTGATGCTCGACCAGCCTATACATCCTCGCGATGTCGCTCCGTCTATCCTTTTGCCATTCTGCCTCTCATCCCACCACCGATAAGAGAATGCCGCCGATTAAACGGACTCCCTCCGGCTCAATAATGCCAAAACCTCCGGAATATCATGAAAAACGACTACTGATACACGAAAGAAATATATGTAGTTCGTTCTGTCTTAAACAAATCGTAAAAGAGTTAGGGTTCATGTTTATAATATCGCGTAAGGTAACAAAGAAGCAGAACCTTTTTGGGTTCAAATACGAAAAATAAATCATTTGAAAGGCGGGCCTTGTATAGTAGTCAATAGCGAAGAAAAATCATCTGCTGGAATACTACTTTGAAGCTTAGCTAATGTTTAGAGAGAGTCAGTAAAAGGAAAACTAGTTTACGGTTATTCTGTATTAATTTTCTAAAATTAAAAAAATAGTAGTGAATAGTAATAAAAATGTTTAAGACATTTATATTCGTAATTATAGCTTTTATGGATACATTAATTTCAGCAAGGAAATGTATACTCGTATCAAATTTGAACTCAGTTAAAAGAATCAAAAATTGAATCTAAGGGAAACTACTTCAATTCACAGAGAATCTTTTCTTTCTATGATTGTTTCCACCATAGACAAACGGTGGAGTAATTTTTCTTAGCTATTGACGAATATCAACGAGCCTATAGTTTTTACCTGTTATTTCAATTCACACTGTGATGAAAAACAAAGATCCAACTTAGAAGAAAAGATACTGCCTCGTTAAAAGAAAATTATGAGAAAAATCGGTCAAACAAATCGGCTGTCCCATTATGCCAGAGAAAGTATTCAGTATCGGATTAAGTAGGAATTAATTCACTTAGCGACTTCAGATGTGCGAAGAGGCAGGGCGAGGGATATATCCATCTGGCTTCTGATATATGTTTATTTTTCAGGTATGTAAATCGAAATTGGTCGGTAAATGGCGCTGCAGTTATTAGCACGAGGGAATTGACGCGGCGGTTAACCGCGATTGATGAGCAGAAGAAAGGAAAAGACATGCTCGCCTTCTTGATGGCTCCTCTTAGGAGAAAAATGAGTGGATTATAAAAAGAAGATAAAGGTTCTCAACGGAGAAGCGCATTAATCAGTGGCAGAATATCTATATATGTATCTCTGTTTCAATAAGAGGACTTGTTACACCCCGAAATACTTTAGCTACGCCCATCAGCCTTTCTACTTTTTTAAAGAAATATGAAAAATAGAGAGTAGTTAAAGAAGAAATGGAACAAAATTAGACAATTACTGACTTAAGATAATGCGTCAAAAAGTTATCTCCTAATAATCTCCCTAAAGGGCCATGGGGAAAATTTTTTACTATTTTAATTTAGTTTATATTAACGGAAATGCATAATAATAGCTATGGAAGGAAGTGGAATGAGAGGCAGAGTTATCGAAAAGGGAGGAGAGCCATGAGATCTGGACGAGAGAGAGAACCCATCAGGTCTCCGTGACACCTGACATTGATCGATTAGAGATCGTCGTCAGGAGGATCGTGTGTTCAAGAGTTATGCCCGCTTTTCATTTGTTTGCTCGTCCCTTGCTCCGCGCGCTTTCCCATCCATCTTTTGTTTTCTTTTTCCCTTTATTAACCTTCGATATGTGCGACTGCTCCTTCGTTTCTCTTTTGATACTTTTCACCTCGAGTTTTCGTTCGCTTGGCCCATCTCATCGACTGCTACGCGTTATTAACATTTTCGAGGTGTGGCAATGATATCGTGTCCGCTTGCTGCTTTCTTTCTTCCCTTCCACGATGATCACCTGCTTGTCTTTCCTTTCTGTACTCTCCTTCGTGCGAGAGCAAGGCTGAAGGAATAAAGGGGTGAGGCAGGTGACCTCTCAAAGAACATGTAACCAGCTGAGCCCAAACGATGCCACCATCCAGCTATGTTAAGTGCTTTTAATTGCTCACACTTCATCACATGATATATATAATCCGTCCTAATCTTCTAAATTATTTATCGATTCTTTATTTACTCATGAGATACCATACAAGAAAAAGGAAATGATGTTACAAAAAAATAAAACGAATGCACGTATTTCTGTTTAAAAAATAACAGCTATATTATTCAAGAATAAGGAAGTTGCTTTATTCAAGAATAAGGAAGAATTCTTCTTTTTTGTTAGAGCAGCACAAAGAACCTTAAAAATATTACTTCATTATCATGCATCGCCGTGTAAGAAACGGAGAGTTGATATTTCAGAAGAGAAGATATTATTTTATTCAGACTATAGAAACAAATTTATCGGAGTAAATAAAAGGTAGCACAAACTAATCACTGGTTTATCTCACCGCATGCTTTAGGGGCTAGTAAGAGAAAATGAAGCTTATTAACACCTTAAACGTTAAATAAGATTCATAAAAGGCTAGTTTCCTTAATCACCATTAACTATGTAGCTCCGAGTAATACATACCCATTTTCGTTAATGAACAGAAGAGAAAATTATAGGGTTCCCTATTGTACAACTTTGATAATCAGAAACTACTCATTTTCGATACCTAAGAAAGAGGCAGATAGTGAAAAAATAAATGAATAATGCCGGTCAAAGAGACCTTTTTCCTACCCGACCAATCACAAAGTGAAAGTTTTTTGGCTTCAAAATCTATAGCGCCAGAGAAAGAAACGAGGAAGGAGAAAGACGAAATGTTAAATTCGTGGCTTGAAATAATGAACCGGAGACAGAAAAATCAACAAATAATCCGACTCTGACAAGATGGAGAAAGAGAAAGAAAGACTGCTATTCGAAACCCATGAGCATTTTCCCCTTCCCCTTATAACTCCTGAGGCCGGAGAGATCAACGCCTGACCTCATCTTCACCCCACGGCGAGACCTTCGGGTCACCAAATATTCTCTTTTACGGAGAAGGAGATGGGGTAGGAAAAAGCGAGATAGCAGCGGGAAAGATCGGAAACAATCCTTCCGCGAGAGAGGAATGGTATATAAGAGCACGCCGAAATTCATGCACGACTACACGCTCTAATTGGCTCTCCACAAGTGTGTACCGTTATGACGTTTTTCGAAAGCAGCTGATACATTCTCTCTTCCTCTCTTCCTACCTCTACCATTCTCCTCAACCGTGACCCGCTCTTATTCAACCACCCACGCCGGGCGCGGTCTACCCCTCCCTTCCCTGTCCACCCCCCTTCTTACGCGTCCCACCCCCGTCATAACGACAAAACCACCCCTTTTACCGCCCTCGCGAGGTATCGCAATTATTTCACGCTGCATTATTCAGCATGAGAGACTAGGAGCGCGCGGGACCGGCTATGTTTTATGACGTCCGACGCCATCCGACTGCAATGGAAGTGAAGAGGCAAGTGAGGAGGTTGGGAATGGAAGGGAGAAAGACTTATGGACCAGGAGTCTGCGGCGGGGTAAAGAGATATTAGGTTTGTAGGGAAGCATGAGGGTGAAGGGATGAGAGGAGCGGTGGGTGGCTGAGCGCGTGAAAGGAGAGTGGGACCATTGGTGCTCCTATTTTGAGGAAAAGGAGATCGCGGATGAGAAATGGGCCTCCTTTAGACGAAAAGTCGTTAGAGCCGATTAAGCTCATAGTTGAATGATTAGCCACATTGCATCCATAGTACCGAAGACATGTTCACTTCTTATTGAGTGGCCATTTTGGGCATATTGTTCGACCAGTTTGTATCGAGTTCTTCCTTGGTTTAATCCAGCGATAGAAATTTTCCTCCCCGACATTCATACCAATCAACCTGTATGTTTCAGGGAAGAGAACTTCCTGATTAGTGAACTTGTCGCCGGTATTTCCGCATCATTAAAAAGCCGTGATATCCTCAAATTTTTCGTAGTGTTAGAAGTGACGAGGAAGATCACAGTTGAGCATTCGATGGGTATTAACAATTAAAAAGATTAATGCGACGGAATGAAACATCTCTAACGATCCGTGTGGGGGAGTCACCGAGTGGAGAAGTAAAATCGATTGTGAGGAGAAAGACGATGCGCATGTGATATAGCAAGAGGAGAGGAAGAGAAATGTGCAAGAGATTGAGGGAAGTGAAGGGGATGGTGAAAAAGGCTTAATTTTACCCGACAGGCTAGATATAGCCTACAATTGTTGACGATTGAAATGAAGGATAATGGCTAAGGAAATATGATGACTGGTAACAAGTATGTGTTTACGAATTGATGAGTTATGTTCTCCGTGAATTAAACAGGTATGTACATCAAATAATGCATTTCAAGATCTGTTGTAATCAAAGGGAGAGAAAATTCATGCACCTTAAATAACATCGACATCAGTTACAGACACGCAGACTATATTTGCTTACAGAGATAATTCCCAATCGCAAATCTAATGAATATCTCCGAGCAAGTAAATGACTCGCCTCTCTTTGAAAAATTACTCCTATCACAAAGTTATTGTATTGCTTAAGCGATTGTATCCAATCCTTTAACAAACGTAGACATTTTCTAGAAGATGAAGAATCTACCGGAAGAAGAGGACTGTTATAAAAGGCAAAAAGAAACATTTAGGAAAGTTTAAGGAAATTTGTTATAATACAAAATTTTATGTCACCAGCCCTTCTCCTTTATGTTTATCTCCTCCGTGTCCCAATGGTTTTATTGCGGTCGTAGTGGAGTACCGTTTTTATTAGAGCAAGCGTTGGAAAATGTAGTGGCGGGAGAGCGGCCCGGGCGCAGAAGGGAGGGTGATGGGTGGGGTCGGCCACCCTCGGGGGTGGGTGGGAGTACGGGCTGCAAGAGTGCGGGCGTGGATCGGGGGCGGGTGAAAATCGTGACCGACGTGACGTCACATCCCTCCGCTCTCCCAACCCGTGGCCGGCTGTTCTACGCGGCACCCCCTCCTCTCCTTCCGGAGCGGGTCAACGAGCGTTGCGGAGAGACAAGAGAGAAACGGCGAAGATATTCACCTCCCCCCCACCACACAGCAGCATCCCTCCTCCTCAACCTATATCTTTCTCTCTCGCCAGAGAGGGACCACACCCACTCAATTGCGGGATCGCAGTACGAAATTTCCACCTCCGACTTCTATACCTATAGGTTATAATCCGGGCAGATCACCCTACTCTATTACGGCAAATTGGATATCAACGTCGGTTTTTATGCTTTGTAATTTTCAGGATTATTTGTCAGTTATATCTATCAGATTAATGAATATGGAATAGGTACTGGACGAACGGCAAAAGTACCCACTGGAGTGATGCAGAGATTAGATCTGTTAACATTAATCCAAGTGAAAATATTTGAACGTGAATGGATGATCAAATGGAAGAAAGGCCAATTCTATGCCTCTGCTCTTTTTTATCTTGAGGAATATATTCTCGTTTATTAGAAGTAGACCCTAAAAAGACGCGAATCTTACGTGGGTATTTTTTTTTTCGAATTTTAAAGATCACTGATCTTAGGTTGTCACCCACTTGTTGATCTAGATGTTCATTGCTCGTAGACACAATTGGAATATTTGCGAAAGACAGTGAATAACAATATAACTATAACAATAAAAATAGACAGTGAATAACTATATAAAAGAAACCCAGAGCTTAGAGGCTCCCGGATAGCCAAGTGGGCTACGCGTTCGACTTAGGTGTAAGCGGTCCTGGGTTCAACTCCCGGACAGCTAAGTGTGCAACGCGTTCGATTTCGGTGAAAGTGGTTCTGGGTTCAATTCCCGGTTGGGGCTTACGTGCGAAATGATCATATCTGTCGAAGCGCTTTTAACAATATTTGTGCTACTCCAGAGCTTAAATTGCTCATTTCAATACATTTCTAGCTCTGATGTAAGTGATTTGAACGCCCGAAGTCGTGATGCGAAGTCAGTCGTGTCGCACTATTTCATCTTCTTTTCTCCACTCCATTCGAACGCACATAATTCAAATTCCGTGTAGTCATAGTGGAAATCCTTTTGTGTCGGAATGAGAGAGAGAGAGAGACGAAGAGAATGGCCACGAAAGCATTTGTCATGGTAAGGCCACTGCAAGGTCGATGGCACTATTTTAGTCCGCCATCCGCCTGGCGATCCCTTTAGGGCGTACTCGATATGTGGGCCATAAGGAGATGCTGGACCGTTATAAGGGGATTTATTGGCGCTATTTCGAATTTCTGCTCGATTACCAACAAGGCAGAGCCGACTTCAGCGAATGAATAGCCTCCGGTGTTGTTTCGAAAAACTGCGCAGTCTGACTTTGGGCTTGTGTTTTACACAGGATACTCCAGGAAATTCCGATGTTTTCGAGCCGGTGTCTGTTTTACAATTCAAATCCACGCCGAATGGAATGCTATCCTCTATCGCGGAACAAATTTTTTTGTTGATTATTAAAATGTTTCCACGTCAGTTACACTGCTAAATATTAAGTAGTGGTGTATATGGGATGAGTAATGCAGGTTTAACATCCACAGTCGTGCTTGCAAGCATTTTTTCTTGCGCAATTGGCGGTTAATGAATGAGGAAGCCAAAGGTACTGAACGTAATTTGGGCAAAAATATTTAGAGAATACATGTTCATAAGTATTTTTACATAAAGTATTATTCCGCCAAAAATACTGTAACTTGTTATTTTGATCAAAATGATTAGCATCGAAAGAAGCCTAAATATATCGAATTTGATTCATTTTTCGATTAAATATATTTAGATTTTTTCTTCGAGTATTGTGAAATGTTGAGTAGTTACCGACAAACCTTGAAAAGGACCATAAGGAGGTATTTTAGCTAGATAAAAATGATAAATTCGAACAAAAAAAGAGGTTTCGGTACAGAAAATTCTCTTGATAATACTGATCGAACAACTATCTACTTTCTGACTACGAATCTATTTGTAGTGAACGCTTTGAATTGCTCATGTCCATTTAAAATAAAATCGGAACGGAGAACTGAGTTATGCTATAAGGTAGGAGCGCGCGCGTCGCCACGAGGGTAGAAAAAAATGCCACAGCTCGCTATAAATTCATAAATTACCTCGCAATAGCGCAAAAAATTCCGCTATTGATACACGCGGTGCATATAACACGACGGGCACGCACTGTTGCCTTATAGCTACAGAATGCTCGAAAGTCTTGATCACCTTGACCGAGTGGAGAAGCGAGAGCTCCTCAGCCGAGGGATCGCCTATTCAAATCCCTCCTTGAACGCGGATCTTTTGTAACGTGCATTCACTCTTCAATGCGTCATCGCACATGGATCTATGTCCTTGTTAGGAACAATAAAAGCCACATAATACTGGAGCGCCGAAGTGGTGCAAAATACCGAGGCAGTGGCAATTCCTCCTGGTCGAAACGATGGACATTTTTTCTCAATATTTCGTGAATATTATCACAGGAACATCTTATAGAAAATATCCCCGAGAAATTTATTGAACCATGCGCCAAGACAATCGACGACGATTCAGCCTCTGCTATCCCCAATCCTGAATTCGGAGAATTTTCACCCTCTCATCAGACGGTTTTTAAATAGTTGAAAATAGAAGAGTATCTCTTCTTCTTATTCTCTCGCTCGCTGCTACATATTCAACGATTTAACGTGAAGGGCGGCTTTAAAAACTTGAAGTGACTCGGCCGTTTGGTTACGAGTGTAAGGGCGGGGTAGGAGGTGGGGTGGGGAAGAGGGCTTCCGCATGCCTGAGGTTCCTCGTGATTCGGAATTGGAAGAAGACGACAAAGAGAATCAGCAAATAAAAGAACACGAGGAAAATTAACTATCTTCCCTTCTAAGGAGTGCTAAGCTGGTTTTTGGCAGGAACGGTAATACTAAAATTACACTACTAAATCAATACGATACAGAGTATTGAAGCGAAGGACCGCTATTGCCATCGAGTTCATTGGCTATATATGACAATCCTAATATATTCAAGTTTCTGGATCTGTTTACTCTTCTTTGATTTTACTCTGTTTATGGTTAACAAGAATAGTATTTCTGCAAAAATATAATATAATGGACCACTTGAAAGTTACTTTCAGAATCTTTTGTTTATATCAGTCATTAATTTAGTTTTTTACGTGATTTATTACATTCTAATGAATACTTATTTGAGAAATGTATTTGTTAACTTTGTATTAAGGCTAAGCATTTCTTCTTGTTCCACAATATTTTAGAAATCTCTTGCCTAGAAATTAAAGAAAAAGCAAATGCATTGAAAATTACTTGATGCTCATCAATATCTGACGCTTAACAGAGATCTATGGAGGATTGGCAGCAAAAAGATTTAAGAGATTTTTCGCAGGTCCTGGATTAAAATTGTAGTCTATGAGAGTGAAGGTCTGTGAGGGAAGCAAACATCGGCTCCCCACGTGGCCGAGTAAATCACATAGTCACGCAGCTATAAGATGGGAGAGGGTGCGACCAATACCTTTCGGTTGCTCACGAGGCACAAGACTAGAAAGACAGAGTGCGTGGCAGGAAGAGAAGGTGGCGCTGTGGCTAAAAACAAAGGGAGAAAGATTTTTTTATGGAGAGAGTTGCACGTGTGGACAGAGGGAGGGGGAGACAGCGGAAGGTGTTATCTGTAGAATAGGCAGATGCATGAAGGAGAAGCTCGAAGAAAGCGAAGTGGTGAAGGTAGGGGAGGGGTAGGGGGGTACCTGTGAATCTTGTGTAATAAGATGGGTTTGCAATCTAAATCGACATATATGACGAGAGAGGGATTTCAATTCATTTGTTCATTTTCATTTCACACGAATTTCTCATCGTGTATGGAGCATAAATTTGCCATTTATGGACAAAATTCTACAATCGTTCAAAGAGTATTTGTTAAAGATCTGGAAAAATTGAGAGAGTCAGTTGTTATTACATCGGACAATATCTATTACACCTGCGAATGCGAATAATTAAGTAAAACCGCTGAACTCGATAAATGCTATCGAGAATAAGGTCTGCAGCTTTTTTTTGTCATCTGATCTCATGTTTAAGCCGGATCTGGCTTAGACTTTATTTCTGAATTGTTCTGCCTTACAATAGACTAAAATTTCTACTTCTAATAGGCTAAAAAAAACGAAATGCACGGATCTCAAAAATGTTTTAAGGTTAAAGAATTGAGCTAAAATAAATTAGAACGTGAATAATATCACCAAAATTGAACCAACCAGATAACATTTGCTGCGTCATGAATTTTATTTCAGAATTAAATCCTGGGTATTAAATTTTGACATTTATCCATTAATTAATTAATTAATTGATTCTATCATAAGCAAGGGAACCCTAAATTCTATTTTACTCCAGCCAGAACTGAATTCTACGTAAAGTGATGGAACGCATTCCAAGTTAACACGAGGTGCACTATCACGGAGAAGCTCCCAAACAGAAAATTTTCCTACGTAATTGCATCGTCAAAGCTCTAACTCTCTAGCGATTTTCTTTCGAGCAATAAATGCCGTGGAAAATTAGCATCAAGCGTAATTTTTAGAAGACATACTTGACTGGACGGTCCCACAACTCAGGATGCGCGGAGACAGGCATAGGAATACCATTGCGAAGATAGGGAGAGGCGGGATAGAGAACATGTCTGAATTACGATGTGATAAAACTTCAAAATCGCAATTAATTCAGTTAAGTTTATTACGAATGCAGAGCAAGGAGATTAAGTAGCCGTTCGAATGGAAATAACTCAAATGCCGCGGCTCTTTCTCCTTCTCAGTCACGGATATAACCGAGCGATTCGTTCCGTCTCGTCCTGAATCACGCTCCGCACATTTATGATAAACTGGAATAAATATTGATATGGATAATTTTGAGAAGGATAGAGCCCCAGCAACTTTAGATCCCTTATGGTCTCCTTGAAGTGGTACCCGTTCTGTTGTGCTTATTCTTACAAGAGTAAATACAAGGATGCGATCCTCTCTTTCTCTCTTACCATGCATCCTTCGTTTACCTCCATTCCTTTACTGCCTTTTACCGCCGAGGCGCCGCCAATTTATGGTCTTAATGGCCCTAAACTCCTTTGCAATAAAGCCTTCAACGGCCACTGTCATAGCCCAATCCCGCGAGGGCATAACTCATTATTATTTCTTCTCGTGTCCTCACCACGGCACAACTCACCTCCCCTATCCTTATTCTCGCTTCCAACTCCTTGTTCCTCTCTGAAACCCTTTTCCTACTTTTCCCTTCCACTTCTCAAAACTGCATAGCCAATTAGGATCATCAATTACCTCTCCGCCGTACCAAGAATTCCCCTTTCGCTTCTACGCCCGTCTCCCTTTGCCATACTCGATGTGGCATTACGGAGGTAATACATCTCCTTTCGTTTTGAGGACTCTTAATCCAGGAAAGTCCTCACGCATTTTGCGAAGAGCTGGATTCTCGTCTTCGTCATTATAGCTTCCCTCGAGGACTTCCGTTACCGCGATCCCTTATGGACAGACGGTTATACGATTTTCGTTTCTGCTGCCTTAACGATGGAAATATCGTCTCTCCCACGAGCTTATTTTTCCTCTTTCTAATCGAACATATAAACCAAATTCTACTTCATTTATATTTCAGACAGCAGTTTTGCTTACCCTGAATTAACTATTCTAAAAAACGGTTAGCGACTAGTGCCTCTTCAATTTCTTGCTTCCTCCTAAACATCCTTCTTTTCTCATTCCTTTCTTATTCTCCTTCGAATAACTTCCTCTTCAACGGACGGACAAAAAACTATTACGTTGGGCGATTTATGACCACACGTAACCGGGGAGTTTACGACTAGTAGGCCGGGTCCAGGTAGGCAGGATGGAGAGAGAGGGAGACAAAATGTGGATAAAGAAAGGAAAGGAAATAAGTCAATGGCGATAGACGAGGCTGAAGGGAAGGCGAGGATGAAGTGAAAGAGAGGAAAATGAAGGAGGCGGGGTCAGCTAGGGCGGGAATAACAAAATGAGTTGAAATGAGAGATGAAAAGGTCGGTGTTTTGTGTTTTTTCGAATAGCCATAGCTCGAGGTGTGAAAGCTATTACGGGTATTCTTATTTTAGGCACACCTGACGATCTCGCGGGAAAGGCTATGGGAAGAAAAAAGGGTGAGGGGTTTGAGATTAAAACGATATGATATGAACGTTCGAAATATGCAAAATCTCAAATGATTTCTTCTTCAATAACAACGGTAATATCACCATTTGGAATTTCATTTTGAAATCTTTACTTTAATGTATATTTGTTTAAATAAATATTATCTTATAATTAATGTGTAAATAGAAAGGAAGTCGCAATAGCGCGTTACTCTTTTGCGTTTACGCATAAATTAAGTTGGCTATTCCAAATTTTTTTTCGTCATTGTTACTTCTCATTATGTATGTACAATTGTGATTTAATATCAGCACTTGTATATCACGACGCTAAAACTACCTATACATTTTTCTTACTGTGTGAATAGTTCACAAGTTCATGGCTTATTAATATCTAGGATTTTATAATTTTAAATTAAATACTAAAGTACACACATCAATTATAAATCTGTATTTTCTTATCAGTCAAGCTCATCATGTTATGAATATTTTTCATCTTCAGCTTGGTGAATTAAATGTCTGTTATATCTTACGGAAGCTATTCCGAAATATATGCGTTAATAATTTCAATTAAATGCATTATAATTCAGAAATACATCATAAACGTTTATTTACTCCCATTCAGCGATCATGACATTTGAGGTCGGAGTCGCGGCGAGACTTAAAAAAATATCCACTTTCTCCAGAATTAATGTCGTAACCTCACGTAAATCAAAGCTTTCTCTTCTGAAATTTTCGCCACCTCAGTATTTAGCCAAATGAATAAGGAGAATCTAGATAAAGTTGAAATTCAAACGCTCGATCAGAACCAAAAGATCGGCAAACTTTACAGAGCCAATTTTATTTCGACTTCTCTTACATCTTTCAATCATCCCCTTTCTTTACTCCTTGAAATAAAAGGGATTAGAATGACTTTTCCTTCCATTCAATCCTCGTGGCGTGATCCAGCGCCTCGCTAATGATCGGATGAGTCCGCACGCAATCTTCGAGAAATACCGCCGCTGAGGCCTCAGGCTTTTTTCTTTCGGTCCCTCATCCCCTGTCCTCACCTCATCCCCCGCCGCCCTTCTACATCTGTAGCGAATCGTGAGCCAAAAGTCGAAACGGAGGCCAAAAGTGCACGCATCATAAGATACGCCCGAACCCCTCCCAACAGTTATTTAAACCCCGCTTACTCTTCGGAAGGAGAAAACTGGATATTCATTACCAAATGTAGGAATAAATCCGGGAAAGTAGGGAAAAAGGAGCTCTAATTGATGGAATCCGAGGCGAAGATTTGACGTAATCGCCTGGGTTTTGATCACGCCTCGTTTTGCGGTTGGTTATAAACGTTCACGTCCTTTCAAAGGGCATGCGCATCTCGGAGTGGCGCGTGATCGGCTAAAATATTTCCCCATTTTAGGAACGCTTCAACCGCGATTTTTTCATAATTTCTTCCATTGTGAAATCCTATTTGGATTTCAGCTGTTAAGATTAATTGAATTAAAATACGTCCATGTGAGTAAGTTGAGCCTTTTCATCTACGGAGAGAGTGTAAATCTATATTATCTAATATTAGATATTATCGTCATGTTTTGTATGATATTAAAGAATTTTCTACCGTCATTTGGCGGAGTAAATGAAAATTATGCAGTACTCAGAGGAAAAATTGAAGTGAGAGAGTTCACTAAGAATTTTTTTATATATTAATCTTTGAAAAGTTTTATAATGGAAGTAAAATCCATAATCGTAGTTAATGGTATTCAGATTCAATAGGAACTGACTTCCAAAATGATAGTGGTTAGTTCAAAAAGGTTGGTATTTTGGGAAATTTATATGAAAAATATATTAGCTAGAAAATTGTACTATATTTTTCATTATTTACCTTCTTGATTTGAAAATAACACCTAACGGTATTTTGCTCAAATTCATGCCGCTATCAGTACACAGAATAGAAACAGCTTAGATATTCACACTCAATGGTGTTGATTATTTTATGTCACTTCATCATACAATTAGTGTAAATATTTCATTGCTTTGATGCAAAAATATTTAGGGTTTAAAATTAACCCCCGATAGTTCAAAAATTTACCGTACATTAATAAGATCTTAAAATGTTTATCTCGCGAAAAATACCGCATGCCATATCACTAGAGAAAAAGAAACCAGCGTGCGACAATCAATTCCTTATATAAACGGGTGTATAACAGCTTTGAAAGCGTAATCGCACGAAATGCCTCAACGGCCACTTGGGAGTTGTATGTTTACCATTTCACGTTCGTCCGAAACATTTAATTAACATTCAAACGTGTTCGAGGAAATAATTTATGTCCCTCTCGGATCTCGTCCTGGAATAGTTTCAACATCCGCTCCGATTTTCCCTTCCCTTACCTCCCTCTCTCCTCACGAAAGTTATCCTCACTCACTTATTCCTCCTCCTTTGGTACATACCTCTTTCCCTTCCTTTTTCTCTTCTCTGCTTCTCTCTATCCTTCTAGACGTCTTTCTACTGCTACACGAGGTTTTGCATATGATGTGCTGTGATAGTAGCCACTTTACATTCTATTTTGCAATATTCGAGTGTTAATATTCTCTTTTCTCACCTATGCTAAAAACCCTCTTTTCCATTTTGCAAGCCTTTTCCAATTCCCGTAATTTAGTAACTGGTTGTTACCAGTTACCGATGGAACAAATATGGAATATTGTTTTTAATTATACATGGCTAAAATTGTGAAAACCATGAGTTACTAACCAAACTCATAAAAAATTATATTGTAATACGATGTTTTTTGATGGTGAGGATGATCCACAGAATATAATATAAAATGTATACTGAACCGAGGTTTCCTTGAAAGAGGTTTACAATGGAAGCTGCACATTCATTCAGAAGTGAATCCAAAACCATTATGACCGGGCATTAATGCATATAAGCCACTTTATATTTAATGAGAAAATCTAGTTAATTTTATTTGTATAAAACCCTTAATTTGATACAGACATTTTAACATTCGTGGGTCTTGACAATTCTTGTATTATTTTCTCTCATAGTAAATTAATTTGCCGTAATATAGTAGAAGTTTACTTAAAGGTGCTTCGACACATTTCACATGTCATTTCGTACAAATAGGCCCCTCCGGTAATCGAATCCGGGACCGCTTTCACCAAATAAGAAGGTGCTACGCACTTAGTAGTGGGCTCCCTTCCGGGAGCCAGCTGTAATGTTCATCTAATTCTATAACTCTCCTATTTCATTGAGTCATCACCTTACAACAGTAAACCTTCCGATACATTTCGAGCATAACAGTCCTTGAGAGTACGACTCCTGTCTTCGTCACTCTGTTTATGTCTACTCCTATCTTCATTTTCATTTCACCTCTACATTTCTAATCCTTTCGAGAAAATACCCTATGTAATAGGATGAAGTAAGTGTACTCAAAGAGGGGATCCGATTTTTTATCTTCCTGAGTTTAAAAAGGAAAAAATTATCTCATCCGATGTAAAATGTTAAGAATGCATGATTGATATCTAATTTATTGATCATCACGTTTGAAATCACGGAATATACTCCCCATCAAGAGATAATTTCAAGTTCAAGAAAGTATATGAATCTTGATATGCAAATGAGTATATCACCAAAACATTTTGGCAATGTTTTTACTCAAACACCTACAATCAAATGTGTCACCTCCATCTCTTTGATAGTAGGGAATTTCGCTTTGTCATATAAACATCCTAAGATTAATATGAAATTTTCTGTAGCAATATAACATCAAAATACGAGCTGAAACAGTATAAATAGATTGTTACATCTGCCGGTGTTGACTTTAGAGATATTTGCCTTAGGCATGCAGCTCATTGTATTTATGGAGACGGAAACACAAAATCGGAGCCGCTAAAACCTCCACCAACTCAACCCAATCCATACCCATCCCTTCCTTCTGAAAGATCGACTCCGTTTCCGAACCTGGAGAATCCTCCCCGTTTTCCCACCAATTTTCCGTGGAATCCCATCGGCTGCGTCAGAGGAATGGGCCCTTTCATTGGATTGAATGGGGAAAAGAGAGAAAGAGGGAATAACCCATCGCGGAAAATCTATTTCAACCGCTCATTTCTCCTTTCCAAAACACCCCATTTCCCTTCTACCCCTAACCCCATCGCGCCTTTCTGTATGGCTACACACAACTCGTACCTCGGAACAATCTATAAAGAGTCAACCACGCATTGCTATAACGCACGCGATACGGCAATGGATTCATCGCAGTTGTCATGGGAGAATGGAAAAAGGAGGGAAATGGAAAAAAATAAGTGAAGAGCTTCGGAAAGAGTAGAAGACATGCGCGTGAAGAGGAGTCATAGCAGAAAAATGAAAGAGTGGGGAAGCGGATGACAAACTGCGGTGTTGTGAAGCTCAGCACCAACAAAAATAAGATAAAATGTTGATGGGTTAGTGGATTATGGGCAAGGGATTATTTGCCGAAGGGTGGAAAATCTCCCGTAGTAGTACAGAGGATCTTTAGAGAGCGTGATTTACGCATTTTGGAACAAAAAATAGGTTTCGTGACTAGGTATTAAGGGCAGAGTTCATAATATGTGCAATCGTCGAAAAACTTGCATTAAAGCTATAGGAGTCTAAAGTCTCAGATTCAAATTAAAGGTCTGAAATGAAGGGTTATAGACTATAAACCATGTTGAATAAGATTAGGGTGTTTTGGAATCTCATGACGTTTGGAAAAAATCACAGAAAAAAATGAATTTATTTACGTTCCGTAGAAAAGTAGCCGATAATCTAAGGAGAAAAGAAACGACGACAGAAGGAGAGAACGGCCAGAAGCCACTACAGAATTACTGCAGAGAAATCAGATTATAAATATCTAATAGTGTTGGAATGCATAAAAATTAGAAAATTTAGGGCAAATATAGACTCACCACTGAGTAAATGGGAAACAAAGACGTTGATTAAGGTTGGGGGTGATTACAGCAAAAGGAGCGGACGAAGAAGCTCATCTAGTAAACGTCTTTCGGAATGGAAATAAGGATAAAGAGAGAATGCGGGATGAAGGAGAAAAGTCCAAAGGATGAGCCCAAAAGGAAAATGAGGGGTGCATCTGACAGCTGCAGGAGATGACTTTCCTGCGGAGGATTGCTTCATGGGACATGGTACCGCGACAAGAGTCCCTCGAGCGCCAACCATGTACCAAAGAGATCTACGTTGTTGAACATTGCTTATGGCATTCCCCTGTGTTTCCGTTGGATTGTAAGGAATTCTGTGCTCAAGGGTTTTCTGGGAAACGGCAGAAACGGAATTCCAGGGACTTGAGAAGCTCTCCAAGGCGATGAGTCCAAGAAATGAAATATTAAGGTTGGTGAGCGTTCAAAGCGTCAACAGTCCACGCAGAAATTATTTTGTGTCGTAACAAGTCAAGATTAAGTGCGTTAGTGCACGGAACAACTTTTATGCAGAAAAGTGGCGAAATAAATAAACGAGCATTTCGTTGTTCCGTGGCGCATAAAACGGCGCTTTAGCACGAAAAGCACACTGCTGACATGACGGTCACGGAAAGACCTCCCTCGGCAAAATAATGTATACGTATTTTGAGTGAAAAAAATCGTACTATATAAACAGATCAGTGTTTGCGGTTATGACGTGAAAAAGACCATTGTTTTCAGGAAATGATTACCTTCGACGTCGATTAAGCTATTAACCAGCAAATTTCCTACCACGCAATATTTAAAAAGCTGAATTTTTTCTGTGCAGCAAATAATTCAACCATTTACATCCTGCGTGTTCTTTGCCCATGTCAATATACAAAGGCTGAAATAATGCAGCTATTTTGAACGTAAAAATGCGCTTTAGATACAACCCCTTAGTTATTTATTGCTATTTTTAACGTTATCATATGATCATTGTAGCAATAGGAATTTCTGTACACATTAAAAAAATATTTGGAGAAGGAATACTGCAATGATGCGTGAAACTGCACTGCAAAACGCGTGCAACGACACTTCATTTTATCTTAACACTTTAGGAGGGCATCGATAACAATAACCCCGATCCCGCACTTTGCGACATAACTGGCATTATCGCTATTCGACTCGTAAAATATTACAAAGTTGCTCCTTTCTTCCATACGTCTAGCATCCGATATATGCTAAGGCATTAAAGCGGCGAAGATGGGTCGAAGCAATTATTCGTCCTTATGCCTCCACATCTTCAGCGGCAGCAACAGAACCTCTTCCTCGTCTTTAACTCCACCACGACCTCCTCCTCATTTCCCTTCCTCCACTCATATCTCTTCCGCCTTCTTACCCGGCAACGGCCTTTCTTGTAAGGCAGGCGCGTAACTCGTATTTCACGGAAAGTATAGGATGGGAAGTTCGTGGGAGAGAATGAGAAAGGGAGGGGCCGGAGGAGAATTTTACGAAAAAGAGAAAGATGAAAAAGAGAAAGACGAAAAAGAGAATAGGGAGATAGGCAAATGAAAGAATGAGGAAGAAAATACGAAGAAAGAGGCTGAAGGAGTAAATAGCGGAAAATGAGAGCAAGGATACATTATTAAGAGGATTGCTAAGAGATAAGATGAAGGCGGCTCAGATTGAGAAGATGAAAGCTCACAAGGCTCACAAAGTAAGACTCACTAAAACAAAATTAATCAGATACACGATAACACATATTCTACAAATTAGAAATAGTATATTTAATGTAATTAGTAATTTATTTAGTAATATTTAATTTTAATCATTCCCTTATTAGGGAAGTAACAGAAATATTGAAAATCGATATGCAAATCTGAGTCGTTTACATTCATACTTTTCCCAGAGGAGGTGGTAAAAAATAAACCCGTATGAAGTGAATTAAATTTAATTGAAAGGTAATCTACAATTTTATGATAGAATTAATCAGCATGTAAAATACACAAAAGAAAAGAAACTATGAATAATAACTGCTACAACTTAGCTGGTTTTATACATATTTTTTGTTTTGACTAGGAACACAATGTTTCAAATATGCTTTTTTCCATTAGACAACTCCGAAGTGTAAGGCCATGCTTGTATGACTATATCATCACTGCAAGATAGAGCCTTAGGATTTAAGTCCCGCGTACAGAGCACTACACAATCGCGTGGCTCGGAATAATTTTTCAAGCCCTCAGCTTATCAGTAGCCTAGATCAGGTCGGTTCCGCCGCGGAAAAAGGAGTTAAAGCACCGCTGAAGAGCCGCTTCGGAAGCATGGAAAAATATAAACACATGCAAGACAAAGATATAAAGAGTAACAAACTGGAGGAAGAGGATAAGAGAGAAAAAATATTTCTTCCGTATACGCTCATGAAATTATTCGGAACATGATGGCTGTGGTAATATCGTTTGAAGATAATTTAGTCAATCTTTGTAACGGAAAAATGTGGGAAATGTAAGAGAAAAGACAATGTTCAGGAAAAATTACCAATATCTCAGTTTTACGGCATATATTTTTAACGCGACATACATTTCAACTACGTTAGAACTGGTTATATCTTAGCGATGCATTTTAGTGATGAAGTTTTTACCGACGATAAGTTATTTTCAAATTTTTACAGCTAGTCTTAGCTTTTTGGCGCCTTAATTTTTCAATGAATATTCGACGATTTCGCGGGTGAATGATTTATATTTCCTTACTATAGACTTTTAAGTTTCCTCATTAAGGAAAGCATAAAGAAGTCTCGATTCATCTACTACCTCACTGTAACCTGAATTTCATTCCAATAATGACAAATTCTTACCTTGCTGAAGGAGGAATGTGGACACCTGAATAGCATTCTGGGTAGGAATCTCCTAAATATGCGCACAGGAGAAGTAAACATCTGCCACCTTTCGAGGGAGGCACAGGAATGATAGAGATGAAGGAAAGTGGGGAAGAAATGTTAAGAGATAGAAGAGTGAAGTAGGAAGGACTCGCAATAGCTGTTGGATGTTCGTTAGGGAAGTAAGACGAGGAATAACGGAGGAAGGATGGGTAGCTATGTAGCGACTGAAGGAGCCGAGTATGATTTAGAAGCCCTCATTGCGGGGGCGGGGGAACAAGGGGGTGGAAGGACAAGGGGATGGGGTTGCATTACTAGGGCTGCCACAGTAGGGGTTGGGTCGAGAAAGCGCTGTTCGACCATGGCGACGTAGTTCGCCGGTAAAGAGGGGTCAAAGGAGTGCGGCAAGAGAGATGAAGGGGTGAAAAAGGGCTGAGCCAGAGGCTGAATGAGCTAAAGGAGAAGATGAGAAAGAAACACACATAGGGGAATGGGCGGGGTACGGAAGGGATAATTAGAAAATACCTCCGTTGGGAATGAGAAAGTGTCGACGCCGGATCGTTTGGTGCACAAAACCATCTCTTTACTCTGGGAAGGGAAGGAGACCATGAGAATGTCGGAGGGAGGCTGCGGACAACCTTCACGAGGAGCACGTCTTCATCCGCGTATGACTTGAAAGGGCCGCGGAATCCCGCAACGCGGAGGTTACGAGATCTCCATTATGGGAACTGTAAAATGGACTATCTCAGACGGTAGCGATATAAACGCGGGTTTTTCTTTTGAAATTATTGCGTCGTCGAGACTGTCAACCAAACAACCTCATTTCTGTCCGGTGGCTAAGCTACTACTCGGGTTTCCGCTAAGTGTGGGAGATTCCATGGCGTTAAAATGCAGGATAATCACCAAGTTCCAAGTTACTTTAACAGCTAGATGTAGGTGCTAAAAAATTGTTAGTGTTAGTAATGTTGATAACGAAAAAATTTCCTCGAGCAAACGTATAAAAATTTGAAACCATCTTTCGATAACGCAGGCCGCAGTTAACAGAAACCAAAGCGTTATTAAATCCGAGACAAATTTCTATAATTACGATTGTTAATCAAATTAGAAATGAAATCAAGTAAGGCTGAACTTCTTACCCTTCATAATTAGAATGGTAAAAATCGAGTGCGAGTAAAATTTAGTGATGTAGTTTTACGGCTTACTGGCTGTATTAGTGCCAAATTCTTATCCATGTAGATTTTTATTAATCTGTATTATTACATTAATTATTAATAAGCCAATATGATATTTCGCAATTTCGAAAGTAATTTGTTAAGTTTTGGATTTATGTCGTTCTGGTATAAGATTGAAGTAGAGATAATTCTCCCAGAAATAACTACGCACATCGTAAATTGTAAATTATTATCCAGAACTACGGAGATTCATTATCTTCTTCAAATTCCTCGAGCTACCTCCTACGACCACCTTACTGCTGAGTTAAATTCTTAGCAAACCATTCAAAAAGACTTTTTCAAGGGAGCCTGCTTTAATTATAAAGCATTAGTTTCACTGGACGCACCGCAGAAGCTTGCATGTTACCAATGATCAAAACGCTTAATTTACTAATTCCAATTCGATACGACGCACGGGAGGAGCGAAGAGAAGGCGGAAAGAATGGAGAGAAGGAATGTGATGTTCGGGTGGGAGGAGGCGTAGCAAAGAAGAATTGCGAAGAGGAGGGAGAGGTTAAGTAACAGGTTGGGCGTGGACAGTTAGGCGCGGTTTTTTAAAAGAGAGCAAAGCAAGGGGAGCGAGGGATGGGCAGCACAAGAGATCGGGTGTGCCGTATGTAACACCCGCTTGGCCTTTGAAAACTTTGAAGCGGACTTCCAACATTTCCTCTGTGATTATTTTCCTCGGAATCAATTCGCAAGGCGATGGTTAATTCCGCAAGTTATAGAAATATGATGCATGCATAATTAATTTAGCTCTTAATTATTGAGTTAAATTGTAAAATTCATCGCTTCACTAAATTTTAATATATAAATTTCTTTACAATATATAATTCTGATAATAATAGCGCCTACGATTTAGGCAATGTATTCATGTGCAACTTTTTAAGCATTTAACATTTTTTAATTCGATTACCGCTTTGGTAAATATATTATCCGGAATAAGTTGAAAAGCTTAAGACTGTTATTCGTTCGTATTATTTTAATGTTGGAGTATTCATTGTCGTAAACAAGGCTATCCGGTTTGGTGAAATTGGAAATAGAGTGGGGGATGCTTAAGGAATAAATAAAGCTTTATGAAAACAGGCATGGTAAGCGCTTATTTCTCAACAGTTATCGTGACGATGTACTTGATGACCTCAGTTTCCCTCATCGTTTTATGAGAAGCGTCGGCACTCTGGAACATCTCTTTTTCTCACTAGTAGACACTTATGCTCTGATGTTTAAGCGGATCGGAGGCACTATTGCGTACAAGGGTGCTACAACTTCCTCTACGAAACTAAATTCGCGTAGGAAATCAATATTCCCAAAGAATATTACCATAGTTCCTGCGCACCCGTTCTTGCTTGATCTTAGAGCGTGGGTGGAACCTCAGGGCATTCGTGAAGCTTTGCGTGAGCGCGCTTAGAAAGAGCGGCGGGGATCCTCCATCGACCGGACACACACACACACCTCTGACACATTTCGGTGCGGGGTTAGTGGGCCGCTCTCCTCCTTGCCCTCCCTCCTACGCCACAGCTGATCAATTTATGGGCAGTGGGCCATGGCGAGGGAAGGGCCGATGGGCGAAATATGCGCGTATAATGACCGGTGGTAACCGTCCGAAGCAACGCGGCTTCGGTGGCAACCCCTATCAACGGATTTAATTGATGGACGACCTCCGGATCACGGGTGGGAGGCAGGAAAGGGAAGGATTCGCGCTTGATGATAGGGGAAGAGAGGAGGACGGGGAGTGAAAGAAAAATTGTTAACGCCCGTACTTATGCTTCTGTTTTCATTCGACACGTTAAATAGCAAGCGCTCTCCGAACGATATATATTTCGACAGCGCTTTTTCCCCCTTCGGTCCGGATGAAATGAAAAAAAGGTCAACGTAATGAAGGGACGGTAACAAACCACATCGGAATGTTGATGAATGGCGATCGGTTAAGAGTCGGTAAATTATATATTTATATCGGGAGCGAGTTCACTCCCGGAATTGAGCGTTGGGTCTTTCGGCAGTCACGGCACTAAAAAAGAGAACCCAAACGGGCGGTGCTCCTATGGGACGCGAAGAAATCGTAGGGCGATTATTCAAATCGTTCTTTACGACTCCAGAACTGGACTGCATCGATTGCATTCCTCAGCGACGTTTACATTAATAAATAATTTCCTCCGTGGCACGAAGCCGACGCCTTGCACCCGTGTGAAAAGGTCGTGATTTGAAAATTTCCGTTCCGCACGTAGCGATAACATCCGAGTCCCCATGCTTCCCCCGAATAGGCCCGCACGAGTGAAGTCCGTAAAAAAGATGAAGTGTCGTGAATTATCTTCCTCGGACACATCACGCGCTTGGATGCCTCCCTCACACTCAGGTTTACTGCCGCCTTTCCACAAATGCTGAAAGAATATGAATTGTCAAGCGAAGTTTACAAGAGCGGCCAATCTTATAGAGGTGGGATTGAAGCTACTAAGGAAAAGACAATATTAAGGATTCTTGAAAATTTGTTAGAAAAAGTAGAAGAAATTTGAGAGAATCAATAAAATTTAAAATAAAATAAAATTCTACATTGATTATCAAGGAAAGACTATACCACAACCTGTAAGTTGTGCCAAGTTCGCTAATGAGAGAGGGAATCTATTGATTACCATAAAGCGGAACATTATTTTATAAAAGTAATAACCCTCGTCCCTGCCTAACTGCATTTATTTATACTAGGAATTAACGATCAAGAGAACTCAATCTGTATCCGTATATCACTAAAAATGTCATCAGTTTTTTAAACAGGTGAAGAGGCTAAGTTGGATAAATGGGAATGAGATAGTAGTTGTAAAATTTGTACAGCTGAAACAATTATTAGGTAATGACACTAATTTTCTTTTATACCTCTGCACGTAAATAGTAGGCAGGGGTAATACCCCGTTATTCAGATAATCAGGCAAAGTCATCCACATTTATCTGATACAATTAGTTTGGTTGGTCGATTTACATAAACTAAGTACCACTCTCGCGGAGCTGTAAAGGAAACAAAGTAAAAACACCTAAAAGAAAAAGATGCTGAGATTGCGAGGCGAAGACAAAGAAAGAAATGGAGGCCTATGCCCTCAGCATATACGAGAGCAATCTCACTTCTCTCCGCCACACCCACGCACGCAAATTGCCTCCATGCTACGCAGCCATCTGTGACGCACGAAACAGGAGTAAAAAATAGTGGAGTGGAAATCCGCAATGACGGCAAAGCGAGGCGCGGCGCAATTAAACAATTGAAACTTGTGGCGGAACTTTATATCGAGATCCGATACGATATGAGAGCCAGACTCACGCCTCTCTCGTTTCTACTCGCCTTTTTCTACAGCGGCCTCGCGGTAAATAAATAGATCCTTTAGCAAAAAAGTAAACGGTTCGCTTATTGAATATTTTCCACTTGGCGTAGCGTCACCCGCTTATGAGCAGACCGAATTGTATTTCAGGACAGGAAAGGCCTTTCGAGTTGCTTAAATATCGGGGCTGCTTTTGTTAACGATTATAATTACGGAAGACTTGTTGCTTAGCCCGTGTCGACGACCTCTTGCAGAGCCGATCTGCGGGTTTATTTTTTCAAGTATCGCCTTTCGACTGCCGAGCGAGATGTCCCCATTAATCTTCACTTGAAAAATTATACACAATCGACGCAGGAGAGATTCTGAGTTAATAAAAGAAACGGAGCGGGGTGGTGATTTATAAGCTAGGTTGCAAAGCGATAGTTAACCCTTCAAATGCTGCTACTTTACGAACTCAAATCCCTTCTCCGAATTACTTCATTTAAATTACAGATTCAGGACGCATTACGGCCATAAAAACAGTCTATTTTCTTTTAGCCCTTTGAAAAAATAGAACCTATTGAGAAATACGTAAGGGTGTCGAGTCCAACGACTGCTGAATGATTCTCGATGGGTATTTCCCATACGACATGCAATAACCTTGCATACACATACTTTCGCTCGAAGGTACAAGAGGAGAGACATTCCACGTGTGAGCGGTGGATTTCTCGTATTCAGCTCCTCTCTTTTCCTATTTTCCCTCCGAGAACATTCCTTTTTCCATCTGTCCCAAAAATTCTCCATCTCCGCATTCATACCACGCGAAGCACGCGGGAGTAATAAGAGGAGATCCGAGGTGTTATCGTACCTCGCGTTCCATCCATCCTTAGCGTTTAAGCGAGATTCTTGAGTTGACTACACCAAAGAAATATTATTACTTTAGAACAGTTACTCCCTACACAAATCTTAATTACTCTTGCAACCACTCATAAGGACAGGTATTATAATCCGAAAACAATATCTTTTCTGTCTGAGCATTCGAGAAGCATGAAGTCCTCCGGTCAACTTAATTTATTCGACGATTCAATGTAATTAGTAATATCATAAAGTTCCAATTTATGATTCCTGATATTCGTCGGGTTTCAGCCGCACGTCTCTTCCATGCTATGTTATTCACCTTTCCCTAACACTTATGATTCAGTATCGGAAAATATTTATAATTCATTGTTAATCTGAAGTAAAAGAGGAATCTAGGAGCAATAACGTATAATTACTCATAAATCGTGATATATTCAACTCCACCGTAATAACCTGAAATATCATCCTATTATACCGCTTTGGTATTGCACGAAGGCTGAGATTAATCAACTTCATCTTTCTCGTGGTCCAAGCGGTGGTGTCATCACAGTTTAAACCAATTCGGAACATTACTCCCCCTTTTCAACCTTCCTCTCTCAACATTCTCTCTCAAACTTTCTCCGCATCTCTCCCCCCCCCCCCTCTCCTTCTCTTGCGCCTTTGGACCACACCCAAACTCCGTCACATGAGGGCGTTAAACATTCTTCCAAATCCGGCCGCACTTACCCGTCCAACGTGAGACATTATTTTCCTACTCGGCGATTCTCGAGAGAGAGATAAAAGGAAAGACAGAGCTACGACAATGGTTCTATTTTATTTTCTGCAAGCCTCAGCGGGCGAGGGAATACCGAATAGAACATCGAAGAACGCAAACCGGGCGCATTCTTTCCGCGCATCTCTGAGTAACTGTGATGTGCTTGTTTTTCCGGGAAATACAACGAATGCTTATCTTTTGCTTTACTTAGAATCGTCCAGTTTTTGATCTTTATCTCTGTCGCAACAATTAATGTAGTATGTTCACATTTATAAATACTTAAGAGTTCAAGAAAAATATACGTAGTAACAGGCAATGGTATTTCCCTTTACTATTTTTTTTCAAACCCAAACTTACTTCCCAAAGTCAAATTTTATCCTAATTTATAACTAAAATATGCAATGGTATTTCCCTTTACTATTTTTTTTCAAACCCAAACTTACTTCCCAAAGTTAAATTTTATCCTAATTTATAACTAAAAGTGATACAGATCGGAGCATCAAATAGATTTTGCGATTGACTTGTTCAGGAGGTAATTAAGAAGGCAAGTTGGATTACGATACGGACCAGGTAATGCAGAAGACTAAGAAAGAAATAGCACATACATAGCGGCAAGAAGGAAAATATTTGCATTGTTCAACATAGACTAAATCGAGACTTGAGAGAGAAACTAATGAAGCTGAAGGGAAGGAAGGAGTGGAAAATGGTAATGCGCGCGTATGCTGTACAGAATGATGCGGGATTGGTAAAAAAAGAGCTGCGGAGAGAGTTAAAAAAATGCTCTGCTGGGCATAAATATCGTTTAAAAAAGAAGAAGACCCAAAGGGGCGATGAATAGTGGGTCTTTTACTACTCAGGAAAACCCTGATTTGTACTCAATGCAAATGGGAGAACTCACAATGCATCGAGAAGAGAGCTGGATGGAGGAAGAGGCTTTAGACTGGAGGAACGAAGGTAGTGGAGTGGTAAGGAATCGTACGATCAGGAAGAGATCGGAAGTTGTGACACAATAAATGATGAAATACCCGTTAGGAGATGGTTAGCTCGTTTGTGTCTCCACACATGAGAATCCATTTTCTATTAAAAATAAGGCGAAGATTGATATTGACGAGCGAAATTGGTTTCTAAATATAAATGAATTCTGGAGGAAATAGAGTGATTCGATCCGATGAGAGATGAGATGATCCGAGAGTGAGTTACTAGAAATTATTATTTAAGAAAGTTGTACATTTATGGTATGTGTGGTGTAGTGGTTTAAGTATGGTGTACTGGGTGGAATCGTTAGGATAGTTATTGACAACAATTGTTGAATCATTGAGGCTTTTCACTTAAATCACTATTTTCTATGGATAGGAATATTACCTTTTCAGAATTAATCAAATTGAAATGCATTAAAAAAATTATATCGGATCTAATTTTGAGATATTTTACTTGGAAATAACTCTGATACATTTGAAGAAAATGACAGATATTAAATTTATTTTTTAAATTTCAGTAAAAATGAGTTCCGTAGACTGAAAACCTCGAATGCGGAGGTTATCAAATTGGCTTATTGCTAAGTGTTTAAGGGAGAAATATGGACGGCGAAGTAAAAACGGATTGACGGTGATGTAAATGAAAGAGGACAAAAGAGGCAGAGGGTATTACGGATAAAAGTGGAACGGACGTTGGAGATGGGAGGCAAGCGTGGATTATTGAAGTGGCAGAAATCAAATTACTAGAGACCCGGAAGAATTTATTGGAAGCGCACATCGTAGTTCAGCAAAGATGGTTGAGGAAACGAGCGGACTTTCCTCCCACCAGCCACCTCCCTCATCCCCGCATCCTGGAATCAATGAAAAGCTATTATGCATCAGAAATTGCGATACAAAGGTTTGAATTATGAGGGGTAAAAATCACGTTTTCGCTCTTAACGACAGCGGAGTTCCCAGTTTGATTCACTGAGAGTCAAAATCGGAGAGCGTATGGTAATTCTAAACGAATCAATAACGCTGAAAACGGTGTGGAAATTGCGATGCGAATAAAATACGTCCACGGATATGAGGGAATTTCCATCGATTGGGAGTGAATTTTAAAAATCGTGCAAAATTCAGAAGTTTATGTAATCCAATGGAATGTTTTACTTTGTTGTTGTGGTCCGGGAGGATGACAACGAATGGAAAGCATTCTGAACGAACGAGTTTGTCAGGCACTCGACTACAGAACATTTCCTTATGATCCAATTCGAGATTTCGATACGTATTTTAGAGACGTTAGCGACTGTGAAACAAATGGCCTCGTATTCGAACATCGAACCAAGTATCTCTCGGCACGAGGAGGCAATGGGACGATGGAGCAACACGAGACAGCTCCTGCCCTACTCGTGACACCACTTGCTCGCTTCCGACAATCGAAAAATCATCCCTCCTTATAGAAGTTATCTGGTGAAAAGAAATGAGTCCGATTCATTTTCAATCACGACCCTCTAATTCCAAAAGAAGCAACTCAACGTCTTACATGCGCGCCTTATCCGGGGAATCGTCCGGCGCGATTTTAATAGCGTCGTTTGAGTAACATTTCGTACGGCCAAACGATGTCATCCATCAAAACGTCTCCGCGACCGAGCATTTACCCGTTCTGAATTCCACGACGCACTCGGCTCCATATATCTCGACGCATCGGATTCTTTAGCAAGTCTTCGACTTTTATACATGGTTGCGTCACCAGTACACATTCCTCAGCGCTTGAAGCGGCATACAACATACCGAATCGGAAGACATCCTATCCGTTATTCTCATCCAGATGGGGAGAATTTGCTCCTTTCCTATTTGGAGTTATTTCTGACGGCACTCGAGAATCATTGAATCTACACCTTTGTTTTTCACTCCTATTCCCGGCCCTTTCGACATGAAAAACAAAATTGCGATTTGCGCCTAGAGGAGGAAACTTCGCTTTGCCACTTCAAAAATGACGCTATTGTCTGCGATGGAAATTCGCTTCTCACCTCCATTTACGAAATCTTTCAGGACTTTATTAGTGCATTAAAACGCCACTAGCCATAGTGCGTCGCTCGTGAGCGTAAGCTGTCTCCAAGAGTAACTCGAGCAATTATTAAGACGCACGATTAATTAAACTCCGCGGATTAAACCATCTTACGGCTGCGAATATGCGTGCAATCTGTGTGCAAGAAATAACCGCCAAGTTTCCTGTTGATTGATTATGTAACCGTAAACGGTTCTATAAGAAATCTGATTGTGCGCGGAAAGGGGGCTGAAGAACATCTGTGACAAGTTGGGAAATAGAAGGAAGAATGATGCTTTCCCTTGAAGGAAGTATATTTTAACATAGCCTAACATGAGAGGAAAGAAGAGCCCGAGCACGAGAGGATGATACGTAAAAGAGAAAGAAATGATCAGAAAGCGAAGATGGAGAATAAGAGAGCGAGGGAGGATTGGAGGAGTTGAGATGAAATGTAGGTAATGGATGCGAGTAAGGAAACCTGTTCCCACTCGACAAAGCAGCAATAAAAAGGAGCATGAGAAATCGTACTTATTCCTATCTCCCATTCCACTTCCTTCGCCGATCCTCCGGCTTCCATGCCACCTACAATTCCTTCCTTATCCAGTCCTTTCGCTGTACTGTCCCATAACTCCACACTATCCCATCCTCGCGCCATTGCCGTTCACAACCTTCCGTCTCTCAAATCAGGGCTAAAAACAATGCGTCCTTGTTTAGTGTGACCTACGTACCATCGCTTCTGAGGGATTATCGATTCCGCGGAGTCAGTCTCTTTAAATGCTCTGGATTCGTGTTTCAAACCAATAGCAGTTTGTTAGGTTTAATATCCCCTTTTTCTGTGCATCTCGTTTGAGAGTTAATTTTCATGTTTCTTGATTATCAATAAACTAGCAAAGCAGGCTCAAATAACATCTTTGTAATTCCATCTCATGACAAGGGAAATTTTCTAGTTATTCTTTGTAATTGATGTAGAAGAATGAAGAAAAGGCAAAGGGATTCTTTAACGAATTAACCTGTTATTTAAATAACTTAGCATCTGGCGATGAGAAGAAACACGACTAGAATGAAACGGTCCATAAATCCTAAATAAATTTTTGAGTAACGAATGATATGATATTTCCAAGTTTAAATTATTCCTTTCCGCTTAATATGGCTTCAATGTAATAAAAATATTGTTATGAGAAGAAGAGAATTTTCTCTCTTTTGTTGCGATGAATCAATAAGGATTCCCATTCCTTCCTCCCAATCCTACCACCGTCACTCAACCTTATATAAAATTTTACCTCAAATCCTGAACGAAATCCAGCTCAAACCTCACCCGCCTTAGGCAGTTCCCGAGGCAATATTGCTACCTAAAATTATAGGGCAGGCAGAATGGACTACGGCTGTCACATGGATTCTCCCGTTCTCCTTCTTCTTCTCTCGTCCCTTACCCTTCCGTTACCCTCTCCTTTCAATTTCAGCAGGAAACATCTGTTAGCTCATGGTTGAGTAAATAAAAGAGACTACTCAGAAAAAGTGTCCACAATAAATCAAGGAAATGTAGACATTGCCGATAAAGTGATGTCATGTTGAATGCTAAAGGATTTACTGAGCAACTCCCTATCATCCTCGAATTTTATGCGATGACCGAGTAATATTTCTACCAATCTATTTAAAAGCTCACTAATCAATATTTCAGTATTTATTGGTATACAAATTCTATGTAATATCATTTGAGAACATGAAAAATCTCAAATGAAGTGTTCTACAACACAAACTCCATTTATTCCGCAGTGTTAATTTATTTCCCTCAACGGTTCTCGCCGACATTCCTTCTTAATCATATTATCTTTTTTCATGACTCACAAATGATGATTTAATGATGCTCCTTCTCTCTTTCGAAGAATTTCTTAGGAAATTCTCAGGAACATTCCTACGAAAATCATCTCTGAATAGTTTGTCTACAGTCGTCAACATCTCCGATCTTTGCAGTATCTACTATTCAATTTTCCTATATTTATGACCGAAGCTAAATAAAAATTATATACATATGGAGTTAGAGAAAAAAATACATCAGTATCGAACGAGGTTGGGTGAACAACTTCAATCATCTTCAGGTTTTCAAGAAATACCGATCGCGAGGCTAACGGCCGGTTGTTGGCACCAGGAGGGGAAAATACTCGCGAATGTAATATTCTCCATCAAAAATTCCATTTCCTCCCGCCTCAAAACTCCTCCAGTACTTCGGCTTTCTTCTTCCTCTGGTTCACCCGGCGTCCCCTTCATCAACTCCCAATCCAATCAAGGAGAGCCGATACACCCACCTTCTCATTTTCACTCCCACTTCTCTCCTCCCTACACATATTGCTGACTAGTTTTCTCGTTACCGTTCTCCCATCGCCCTTTCCGCCCCTTCTCCACCCAAAACCCTGTTTCCATCTCTTTTACCTTTGCCTCTTTATCCAATCCTCCCCCCTTCTTCTTTATCTGCCCCCATCCATCCTTTCTCCACCGAACGTGATTATTGTTTAATATCCTCTCCCGTGAAACACGGTGCAGCTCTCATCGCTCCCTCTACCTGCCACCTAATTTCCACAAGATTCCTCGCTCGTACGAAAAGGGAAATGGGTTTCTTGCTTCTTTTTAATTCCTCCACGTACTCGTGTAACGTGTATGTATAAATACATACAGTGTAGACACCCTAAGGTTTAACTTAAGCACCTGATGCAAAATCCTTTGAATATATAACTTTTTGGAATATAGCAGAACAAATTTTGCAACAGCTGTAGAGGGTGCTCTAGGTTGTCGAAAGCTTTTATCGTCACCATTTATAATCCCCTATGTAGCTGTTTTTATGAGTGGAATATTGAATTAGGCCAATTTAAAAAAACGTCATAGGTCGCAATACATTTGGAACCCAACTCAGTCGGGTCTCTTTTCCCAAATTTTCCCGCTAAAACTTCATAGAGATATTTGAAAAACCCTATTGTGGCCACCACACTTACGACTCGATTAAAAAACTGTTTAAAGAGTACTAAGATCTCTGAGGATAAAACGAGTTGCTCTTCTCCGGCCACATTTCAAAACTTCGAAGACAATTTTTTAGCCTTTTTGGGTAAGACTCCCAGTTCTCACAAATGTAGCTAATGTTCTGAATTCTTCCATTTCAATGACTACATTTCCTCTGTATAATGGGCTCATGTACTGATGTAAAGATCGTACCATTCCACTGCCGATTTACCTATCTTATCCCGAGAAAAACGAAATCATTATTCCATTGGGGAAGTCGCAACCTGACAAGAACCTATGCCTCATTGCCCCCGGAGGACAGCCGTTATTATTAGAGAGAATTCGTATCTCGGCTGGAAGAAAAAACCGAAAGTAATGAAATGGCGGAAAAATAACGACCGGGTACCTCCTCCTTACGGGATTAGAATGAAGATTGTGAAATGCCGTCATGCTTTCGATTAAAGAGCACGCTGGAAGGAGGAGAGGCTTTGGGAAGCACTGATAAATAATACTGCTTGGGAAGCTGAAAATGGAAGGGCGAGAAACATTCGTGCAGAGAAAGAATCGAGAAAGGAATACAGAAGTGGACCCTGTAGACTGCCTCGGAAAGTAACCGATAACCAAATATATGGAGTTGCAGTCGGGGGGCATTGTCACGATCATAATAATGATGACTTAAGGGAAGGGAAGTTGATTAAAATAAGTACGATCCCCACCTCGGGGTATTAAAATCAAACATGAGCGACAAGACAAAGTCACGAATTAAAATAAATCAATCGCTCGAAGGACGCTCATCGAAGAGAAAGGGAAGAAAATAACCATTCCGACCGAGCAAATGAAGAAAATAGGCTCCTTATCGTTTTCGCCGGCCGTTCTTTTGTTTTCTCCTTACATAGTTACGAATGTATTTCCACATAATGATCGTTTCAAGAATATCTAACTTAGAGAGACTAAGGACGACTCCTTGAGGAATTAAACATGCAGAGGTATACTCAGGTCGCTTGGTAATAGGCTCGACACCTTTACACCAATCTGAATTTTGCTATCGTGTAGGAATCGCTTTAGATGCAGTTTTCTAAGAAATGCGGTGAGGTGGAGAGATGCACACGAGAAAATTTTCGTGATATTCATTCGTGAAGAACGTAGAGACTTTTCTAAGTGGAGACATAAGAAAACATTTAGAGACTTGCAATACGTGGAACAAAATGTCTGTGATCATTCACGCGGACTTTAGAAGGATTTTGTCTTTATGGATAATCGAGTTCTAAACGGCGTCAAAACGACTTGAATCTAATAAAAAGGTAAATTTAGGGACCTACAGATTGAATCATACAGAGCGTAGCTAGCCTGGTAGGATAAAGGGGGTATATTTTTATGTCTAACCGATAGGGAGAGAAGGAGGGAGATACTCAACAGCTTAGTTCAATCTTGAAAACGCGACCGGTCCGAGCGTAATGGTCTTATCCAGAGCAGGTTTTACTACCGTTCATATTCGAATCCGAGCGCAGTTAAAAAAACAAGATCCGATATGCAGCTGATTCAGTAATTGGCTATCAACGTCAAGTCTATTAATACTTGACCCGACATATATTGCTCGTAAAGTGGAAATTATTTTAAAGAAAAGAATTAATATCGAAGTTGTTCGTCGAGACTTTAATTAAGTCATAAGTATGCTGTCCAGGAAAAGCAAAAAAGTGGCCATATCCAACGCGATCTCCCTCCACTTAAATAACTTTGGATAGGTTAGTTTTAGTTAGCGTTACCTTAGTTTTAGCGTTTAGGTAGTGATTAACGGCGAAAAACAAAAAAGGCGTTGAGATATTTTTTATTTATTTACTGATGCCAAAATAGAAGAACCAATTTTCAAAAAACAGCACTAGCCGTGGGAAACATTACTGCGTGACAATTGCTATTCATAGAATTCCATGAAGTCAAGGAAATTGACGGGTTATCCATCACTCGGAGGAAATCTTCTCCGCTTTCTAATGTTGCATTACTTAAGAATTTTAACCTAGATCACATAAAAATATTCTGATGGATATTGCGTCTAGAATACACAAAACCTTGGATCTTCAACGTAAGCATCCTGTTAGTTTCATCGCCGTTGTCACGATGGATAGACAAGAAAGGCGCCACTCTCGGTACCGACGAGGCACGGATTTCATGTCGCAGCACCTGCACGGGAGCATGAGAGTCGCAAATCGCGACAGACACGGTCGTTCGAGATGATCGAATGGCAATCCATTTCAAGTCTCGCACAGTTCGACTTGTCCATCTCTCTCGGACGGCGGGTTTTAAGTGAAGGGTCGTGAATAACGCGGCCTCCTCCTGGTGTTCGAGCAGACGGCGGCAGTGCAGGATGTGCGTCACGCTCCGTTCACTTGCTTTTGGGACATGCGACTGAGCACTCATCTAATTTATTCCTTGTATCAACACTGATTTCCGGAACTGGAAGAGGAAAGGATAAACCAAAACTCGGCCTGTCATGAACTGTGCTGAGGAAATCGACAATGTTGTAAGATGGACAGAAACTTCGTCATTACCTGTTTCGTAATTCCATCCACCTGCCATATCGTCTCGTTTTAATTGATTACCAGCAAAAAGGAAAAATTTCATCCACTCACAATGGAAGTCGTAAAAAGAAGAATTTACGGTTGGACTAATTAAGTAGAGCAGAAATAACACGCTAATACATGAAAAAAGAACACATGGTTACATTCCGGAAATATCTTTGCGCAAACCATCACTATAATAGTATCAAAACGGCTAAAATATTTACAATAATATTTTTCAGGTATTGGTTCAAGTTAAATAACTTTCTCGCAAAATGAAAAATTGAAAACTAATTTTTTTAATTATTCGGTAGTTACTCTTCTATCACCATAATGAATTCAAATTCATTAGGGAAAATTTACAAAAAACAGGTAATATACCTTATACACAATCAAATACTTAAGTTAGTCTTGGCGGTACATAATTCTTTGGAAAATCGGCCTAAGAAAATTAGTTTTTGTCATTTCCATCCAATAAGTTTTAATAAGACATTTTCAATCCTCAGCAAACCCAGAGTGCTTTTTTACCCAATTCGAAGATATATACAAAAGCATGCAAAATGATAATACAAGTACAAATGCTGAGCGAAGCATTCGCTTTCGAAAACTGGAGCACGTACGGCTTCGGCGACGAGGCGTTTTCCGGAATTTAGGCTCCCCTTAAGTAGTCCTACGTGCTGCAGTATACTGGAAGTGAAGCAGACTATCACTCTTTTGAATTTCAACAATTAATAACGCATTTCGGATCAGCAGTTTCAAGTTCAACTGGAATCAGGAGCGCCTCTCCCATGCCTCTCCGTTTTTTCTTTTGGCTGCCGCGGATTTATTCATTCATCCATTCGACCTGCGCATCTTTGCTTCCGAAAAAAGCGGGTATTTCTCGAGTGCTCACTCTCTCCCTCCCAACATCTCCTGGAAGGACGCATCCTCCGTCGAACATTCCCGGAGGTCCCGAGGTAATTTGTTCGTCTTTGCCTTCCCTGCTCGGAAAGGAATCGTGGAGGGAGTGAAAGGAGACAAGTGACTGATGAGTGGCGTCCTCCCTCAACCATTCACTCCCGCTCCCTCCGCAAGAGGCGGAAAAGGATAAAAAACTTATGAATGGAAAGATTAAGAAGTGCCCTCTTTCCTCCGTTATCCCCCCTCCGTTTTGCGGAAGGGTTGATGGAAAGAGTCTAATTGGGCAACTTTGAGCGGGACGTTGCCACGAATTCGAAATCTTTTCCGCGACCGTGTATAATACTGGAAAAGACATGGGATAAAAAGGTTTTCCTAGGAGCGGGACGTGTAGAATTTATGCCATAATCATTGAGAATTTATTTCGAGGGGAAAAAAGATGTCGGGCGGGTGGGTCTTTGATGGTGATTTATGAACTTCCTCGGGAGACAAAGACAAAAATTAAACTATGAAGCTGAAGGAAGAAGCTGTTTTATAGAGTTGATGATAAGCTTACTGGAAATTTTCTGTCCCTCTCTGACTTCAAATCGGACTCTGAACGGTTTTCCTCTACGATGAAAAAGTTAACTGAAACTTCAAATCTTGAAAAACATAAGTTCTCACGGTGAACTTTTGAAATATCGTTGAATGAAAGAAGATTGACGAGGAAAGGAACTTGAACCGACTGATTAACGTGATGGAGCGAAGATGGAGGAGACCTTTCGAAGAAGCCAGCATCGCCTGAAAAGATTTTTCCTATGCATTCTTGCTCGGGAGGTGGAAGGTGAGCAACTCTATACTCATTCTATACCCCCCTATTCCTCCCTTCTCTTCAAGTACCTCCACTGTTTATATTTCTCATATTCACCAAGGTAAGAACCCCTTCTATCCCTCTTAATCTGCCTCTCTATCCCTTTTTCTCATACCAGTTCCCACGAGTCTCAATACCGTTACGCGATCGTGATGAACTTTGCCGGTATGGACCGGGGTTCAGATCCCGAAATTCTGACCCTGTTATTTTCTCCTCGGCAGATGCGACCGCGAAAAGAAGGAAAGCATGGCAAGTCGTGATTGCTTTTATAGTGACTGCTTTCTTTTCTTCCTTGCTTGGATCTCACGAAGAGCTCGAAATTAATTCCTTTGAAATTAACGGCGTGGCTGTTATGCTCCCGAGCATACGCACCAATAAGAGGACGGTATTTTGAAGAAAAAAGCGAAACCAAGCTTAAATTTCCGGGATACAAGTTCCATACTTTTTCTACGAGAGCTCATAGAAAAGTTCTTAATGGTATATCCATATATTTATAGTATAGTTTTATGGAGAACCAATTTATCGTTTACGTATACCATTGCGCAAACTTTCTGTCTGACGTTTCTCTATCGTTGAAATCTCTTTCTTTAACGGCCAACAATTTGCGACGATGCGATAGAATTCTTCGCGCATAACTTAACCTCTCTTAAATTTCCTTCTCCGACGATTTCTTGTCTAGCTGCGGAGTAGTTACATAGCACGTATTACTCAGTAGAGAGATAATTTAGTCAATTCAAAGTATTCTCGATCTGTTGTTTAAATAAGGACACATTTTAATGCAGTTGCGGTCACGAACGATTTTCTTCAAAGAAGTTCGTTTGAGACAGTTCACGAGTTCTTCCTGCATCTGAAAATCCCACTCATGTCCAACAATAAGAAACCTGACATCAATGCAGATTTCATAATCTTTGGAAGAGGAATTTTCGGGTTCGATCCCGTATGTTATGAAACGGGTGACGACCGTTATCTGCGTAAATGGGTGAGCCGGTCGGAGAGCATTGTGGCACTGCGTGGACCAGGAGTAGGCGCGAGAGCCGAAGAAACGTCCGAGACGATTGCACGCTCTCTCTCTCTGTTTCTCTACAGCTGCGCATGCAATGGGAGGAGGGGATCGCCATGCATAATTCCCACCCACCTAACCCGTCACCCTTCTACTCTCTTTCTCGGACGAGTCTCGAACCTAGTTGCCCCCACCAAGCAGACAAACACCCGCCACTTCGATCGGCCTACACCCCCGCAAACTGCCCTCCTCCACCCCCTCAACCCTTCTCCTTCGGGTCCATTGACTTTCTAATGTCCTCCTCAACCGCCTCCACACACTCATTTCTATTCGTACCGCCAACCCCCCCTTACATATCCAACCTCTCTCTCCTCCTGCTGACCTTTTTCTCCTCATTTCCCTCTTTTTTTTCAGCCGTTATTCTCTTTACCTCTCACCACTTGACATACCGAGTTTATCTCTCTTACAAACAATATTGCCTACATCGATTTCTTTCCCGCCTTATCGCCCCTTGACCGTCCACAATTTTTCTCGCGTCAACTCCAAGCTTTCCCGCCCAGGTCTCTGTCCAACTTCCGTTGACGTCTTCGCGAGCTTTACTTACATCGAACTTTTCTTCCTCTCATATTCCTGCCCTGATATGATCCTCGCCGTTATCAGATAGTTTGATGGGATCTGTAAACCATTGACCAAGTTTTCCTAAGGTCCTAGTTCTTGCATGAGGTGAAGGATATGATGGTCTCTTTTAAAAATTCCCGTCGAGGTGTGAAAACGTGCTTTATCCGCGAAAGCAGAATAACTTAGGGAGTCTTCCATCGGTGAGAAGAGAAGATGAATATTTAATATCCGTCTTCCAAAACGGTCGTTGATTCGTAACACAGCCAATGAACATTCCCCGTACATACGTCTCGCCTTCATAGATCAGACATATTTGCGTAGTTACTCTCCTCCCACGCATATAGCCTGGATTCGTCGGCCCTCCTTTCCATAACAATTCCCTCCACCTTTCGGTATCCGCTTTTAAATTCCATCCCATCCACACTCCATCACTCTCTTTCACGCGATTGGTAGATGCTCATAATTCACACGACTCCAGGTCCTTTTTCGGTGGCTTGGTTGCCAAGATACTAAATTCTTCTCCCTTTCAGTGGCTGGGACGGCGTTTAAATCGCAACCAAGACAAGGCACGGAGTGGCATCCACTTGGGAGGAACTCGGCATCTGAGCCTCTCTTTTTCCTTTCCTCAGCCAACACGCGTGTATCTCTTCTCCCTAATCTCGAAAGGTGATGAGGGTTAGAGTTGGAGACTTAAGAGGAGGTCGATCGAGGAGAATTATATCACCCTATTGGGCCGAGATATATTCTACTCTGTTTATTTTTTTGTGGTATTATTGTTCCTCAAAAGGATTCCAGGTTTGGAAAGGACAGAAATAATTGGTGGATCTTTGGGGTCGCATTAAAATATCCTTTATGGGTACGTATTCAATTCTTCATTATTTCATTGAATAGATACTAATCCAAATATAACATGAATACCGACATCCAGTCTTAATATTCGATATTTACTTGCTTAAAAAAACAGCAAAAATTTAAAAAAAACATTTGAATTTAAGTCTTTCAATCTTGTGCAATCGAAGCAATTTTTATTACAATTTGACTTTGTAGGTGCCATTCTTCTTCTGACAATCTCTTCTACAGCTCTAACACTAAGTATTTGCATTCTAATTATTTTTTGAAATTCAAACCAAGCATTTTTTAAATAAAAAACCTCACTGTACGCCGTTATTGCCTTATCTGAATTTTGCTCGTATTTTAGCTCTTTGATCGAAGATTTAAAATAATATAATTCAGCCAACCGAGAGAGAAATAAAAAATACATAGGATACCTAGATACTTCCGAGACAGTTTAAAATACTCAAATTATATTACATGAATATATTGGTACTTTTCCTGCTAACAGAGATTTTCTACTTCTTTGGCTAATTTCTGCATTCCTTTGTTGAGTAACGAGTAATATCCTTCCGAATTAGGTTTATAGGAGTCGTAAGTTTCGGTCTTCGCAGACTCGCATTCCCAGCACCATAAAAACTTCGTTGGAGGTACAGATATGCCGGAACATCGGGAGAGGCAGGAAGCTCGCCTCTGGGACATAAATCAGAATGGCTCCCTTTTTTATTTCCAACCACAATCGTCCGCGGAATGGTGCGCTTTCAAACATTTCAACCTTCTGATGAATAATAATGCGCTCCTTTATTTTACACGCGCGTTTAGAGAGCGTCACGCAACCGAGTCCGAACACGTTAAATGACGAGAGATAAAGAGGTAGGCGTGTGTTGTGTGCGACAACGGTTATCAAAAGGTATACGCCCTCTCGCTCCTTCCAGTCTCCCTTATCCGCGAATCTCGGAAAACCTCTATTTTCACGCTCGCTCTCGACCACTGGAAACCTTCCAAAAGGGAAGGTTAACATCCATCCTTAGGGGCACGCCATTACACGCCTATATCCAACGCCTCCTTCTCTCACTGTTCACATGAGATGGGTTACGTATCCGGTCAGTACATATCCATCGCAATTCACATCTCTTGAAACAAAAGAGCCCCTTCTTTGTTTTCTCGCCTTTTCTTCAAAGCGATGGGGAATCTTAGAATAATATTTGCGGTTGTTCCACTTCAGAATTTATAAAATATTTCATTACGTTTGCAAAGTTAAGTGACGTATACATAGCAATTAAAAAAGCTAAATAAAACTGGTTTTCATCTAGAGGCCACGTGGATTCTGTTTTTGACTTTAATTAACTCTCTCTCTCTCTTCATCATCTTTTCCATTGGAAATTATCATTAATAATATTTTGGAAATTGAAATGCCAGTAAGATATTTTTTCCGTTTAAGACATCCCGGAATCGGTTCGCCTTAATGATGCTATATTACACTCCATTTGCAGTAGTATATAGTATTTTTAACATACTTCATCTCCATGAAAATAAACGCAGAATTGAATGAATATATAGCAGCGTGCTCCGATAAAAAGATGGTTGTAAATATTCCAAGGGAATTTATACGAGATATTCAAATATCCTGGCGTTTGTACCCTGAGTCGCAATCGTTCCTCCTGTCATCCTATCGGAATTTTTTCGCTCCAATCCGGAATCCATTTTTCTTTTCTTTTCCCTTTCCTATTTCGAACTTCCATTTTTCATTCCGAGCGCGGATATTCAGGCCGCGAGAGCGGGAGAGTTTAGCAGGCGTCCGCCACCACCGAGGACTACGACGGAGGAGCGACAACTGTGGCGGGTAAACGCCGTCTCCGGTGGTTGAATGCTAATGCAAGAAGAGGGTGAGGGAAAAGTCTTTCAGAAGCAGGATAGAGCCTCTCCTCCTCTTCCACTCTTTCGCCCGAGAGGGATTATTTCCCTCGCTTGGTTTACGATAGTCCGATTTCCGCCCCGCCCGAAAAGATACGTCAGGTCGTAAATATACGCGCGGTTTTAAATTCGGAAAGGATCAACAAATAGTTTATGCGAAGGTGGGGGAGAAAAAGAGAGGTACTTTGCCCGGAATAATGCGAGTACTTACGGCGCACGTGCGATTTTGTCGCTCGGAGGGGAGAGAATATATCTCGGGCAAGAGAGCAAGCTCGTCGACGGAGGGAAAGGGGATGAAATAGTGTTTCGCATTTTCCGAGCTGGGTTTTGCAAGGATAAGATTCGTGATCACTTTTAGTATATTGCTAACTTTCTCCGGATAAGTTTCGTTACGAAATCATTCATCATCATGGGTTAACAATTCGAGGATTGGTTTGTTGCAGCTATCCATGACGTCCTGTGTTCCTTCAACGGCTACATTCCCTCATAATTTCTTACCTTAACATGAACTGCCTCTCATAACCTAACCTAGCTCCTCCTCAAATAGTTTTACCCGCTGCCATTCCTTCCAACACTGTCTTCAAGAAAAAGGAGACGAGGCTTTTTCAGAGGGCGATTGCGTATTACTTCCGCCATTTATTCCGCTTTACACTTTTGCATCTCTATGCCCCCAAAACTATATTCATGCAATATAAAACTTTTACATATTGGTAGCTGGTTTTATTATTAGTATTTATCTGCGTTCTATTTAGCTTATTCTAAACAATTTTACTGTATTATAACCGCTGTGACGGCGTTTCGTGGGTTTATTTTATTTTCGAGAAGAGATTCTCATGAGTAGGAAGAGCAGTGGTATTTGCGCAGTCGGTACCTTTGTATTCATATTTTTCCAGGATCGGGGAAAACTCTCACGTTAGATTTTTAAGATTTCAATTTTTTCGGAGGAAGAATCTTCGATCGGTGCCAAATTCTCTCGGCTAGCGGACCGTCTCGGCATAAAATATATCGCATTCATCGGTTCTTTGGTCTCATTACAAATTTCATTTCCTCCGCTTCAATCCGTCTCCCATATCTCGCTCTCCTCAGATTTCCCTCTCATCCCAACTTTGTTGCTCAGTCCAACTTTCCACCAGCGTTTAACTATGGCGCCTTGTAACACCGTCGTGACCCCTTCCACTGCTATCCCTCTCCATCTCTTACTACCGCCGCAAAAAGCTCGTAAGTCACTTGTTTAACAATGGCTTTTCCTACCTTTCCACTTCAACCTCCCCTTGGCGCGCGCACAAACACACGCAAGAAAGTCGCAAACCGCTCACAGCGGCGTATTGTTGCCCCGGCATTGTCGGCTCTGAATGGTGATTGACACGAGTGACCCTTAACAGGAGGGAAAGGAGAGGTCGCCTTCTAGTGTGAGCGGCCAAGGGATTTTTTAGGAGAGAAATAATGAAGGGGTAAATTGCGCGCGTGAGGGTGGGAGGAATGAAGCGGAGGAATCGAGGGGACACGAAATACAAATGGCGACAAGAAAGCGAGGCAAACGTCTTTTGAATGGAGTAGCGATCGGAAATTCTGGCAAGCCGTGGTAACCACCCAAGGAGTCGGGGATAAAATGGATTGTGCTGTGTTCAGGGCCGCTACATGTCATTGCATCGTTTTTCCCTCTTTGTTCGACAAAGTGTTTTGCGAGCAAATCTACTCGCGTCTATTGCTTTGTAATTTGCGAACAATTCTTCTCTGCCCATCAATGACACCAATCTATCTGTTTTCATGTACTACTTAACTACTTGTCATGTAGGATTCAACGGCGATCTCACAATAAAATGTAACTTCACATTTATTTTTAATGTTTTTCATTCGCCTTTCTATATTATATTTAATTCGGATTTCATTGCTTAGTTCAAATCTATACTGCATTTTATCTTTGGAGAGATTGAAAAATATATTTTCCGATACTTCCCATTACATTCACATTAAAGTATGATTCTCCCCCATCAGCGGAAAAGAGTGAGATCGTTTACAGAAAATTTGCAGGAAACTGGTCTAATGAGACAGATGAAAATTTTCATTTCTTTTAAATCATCAGAGCGAGAAAAAGCGTTGAAACTGTTTCCCAAAGAATACATTCCTGCATATTTTGATTCAATGCGTCTGACACGATAATTTTTACTGTGACATAATCTTAAATCTCTTTTTACTTTTGCCGTTTTAAACCGAATGGAAAGAGTAATGGTCTGTGATAGATACTCACCAGGCGTCGCTTGGGTTTGATGAGCGGTCTGTTTTGTCCGTTCATCTTGTAGTAGAGACCGCAGGCATTGCAGAGGTAGTGACCCGTACCGTCGCGGCGCCACAGAGGCGTCGATGTGGCGCCACAGTTGACGCACTCTCGACCCTCTGGTGGCCAATCATGGAAGCAAGAAGGTTGCGTGCTCATTAGCAACGATCGAAGGAAAACAAAAAAAACCCAACCCCCTCATGATACTACGACATTTGTAGCAATTTTATTGCATATGTATTAAATATGTTGAATTTTTGCATACGATGCAATATAGGCCCTTCCATTCATTTTATGAAATTAATCTAAAATTTTTATTTTAGAAACTTTAAAACAAATGAATCATCATAGGACCATAAGAGATTATCGTTTAGAATTAACCCATGGAACGTTAATTAACACTAATGTTCTCAGTACTTAAATAATTACCAAAATCAACATCTACAGCACTAACAAGAGTGATTCAGGCTAACCATGCAGATGAGAAGGTTAAAAAAAAAAGAAAACAAAATCATACGAACCAATCGATTGAAAGTAATTCTGACTGCTTATAAATATATTTAATTCTAAATTAAATTAATTTAGTTTATCTTAAATATTTACGGATCACTTGTGAGTCTTTTACCTATTCTTACAAGTTTTGCGACAAACTCTTTTGAGGAAAATAAAACTGCTTAGAGAAGGAGTTTACGAATCAGGACTAAACTCTGCATTATTAGCCAATCGAATGGCAATGAAAAGACAATGACTCGCATGAAAGGCTCTCAAAATCACTCTTCTAAAAGTTTAGTCCAAATAACAATATTTAGGATAACTTAGTCCCAACTTTGTTTTAATGAACGGATTAAGGGTATTCTACTTCAAAGGAAAAGTTAGAAACAGAAAGGAAAAGAAAGTTCAGACGAAGAGAAGAAAAAGTTACAACTCACATGATCACTACACACAACATTGAATCATGCACATCGAGAATGTTTTAGAAAATAAAGCACTCGTCGACGATCACATTATAGAATATTTTTTTGCCCTTCTTTATGAATAGAAGCTTAAGTTATGAAAATTAAGCTTCCATTTTGGGCTATTTCCGAAACACATTAGTGAAATCTCTCGGAATTAATCTTATTACAATTACAAAGATGCCCGTTGTTCCAAGCAAACGGGCAGCCATAGAAACCATTAGACTCCCGTCAACGAGTGCTCTGATACCGCCATCACTTGGAGTCCTTTTTGCGGAAGCATTAGGGAAAGAAAGAATTCCAATTTGGGTTAAAGGATGAGAGGATATGTTAGGTAAATAAGATTGAGTTATTAGTGTGTTCGTAATTGGGAAAGAAATTATTATTCAGTATTTGGTTTGGTTGGGTCTCTGTGTCAAACAAATACACAATGTAAGGCGGTGGAAGGAGGCACTGCTGTCGAATTTAACAGGCTTGAATTTGATAAGCATTTCTCTACAGATTTATTTCTCGTGACGAGGACATAATGCACTCTTGTTGATACCTCTAGATTCGTCAAGTGACATTCTGGGGCGATTACGCCCCTTTTACGCGCGATAAATTGAGTATGGACATGGGAGCGCCTCCTTCCCAATGTTTAATAAATATGTTTAGCAAAAGGAATAGCATGAGTTTAGCGTTAGTGTAGAGCCATGGGGAGGTAGGAGTAGTTTCTTAGTTGTGTTTGGTTAGACACCCGGGTGGAGATGGGATTTGGAATTTGGTTAAGAAATGACAGTTTGGATTAGTACATAGTCACTTTTCCTGAAATAGCGCACAGTCATCCACGTAAGCCGAGAATGCGTTAGCACTGATGTTAGCAAGAAGTAGAAAAATGCACACACATATGAACGTTCATCTTTGCGCCATTTGAAGGCCTTTGCTTATTCCTGTGCAAACATTTCTTTCGATGAATAGGCAATTTTTTCTTTAATTTTGAGAAAAAAACGCAGAGTAAAACTTAGATTTTGGCATTAAAATTTTAACTGCAAAATTCCTGGATTTCTATTCGTTCAATCGCACTTAGAAGTAAAATTCCACGAGGACCATAGCAATTCCATAATACCATGGCATTTTATACGTTTGAGCTCAATCTTTCTAGGGTGTCAAAGGGAATCGAGGCCCGCTTCCTATGTTCTCCGTTACGTCACAAAGGATCACACGAATTGAGGTTGGAACAAAGTGAGGGGAAACCGTGGGCACCTGTGTGTGCTCGGAATTACTTTTTTTAATGCCTTTCCCTCCGCAGTGGAGGGTAGAAAAGTGGGATGACCGCAAGGGAAGTTGGGGCGCGCACGCATAAAATGAGAGAAGGGATGGTGTGATGAAGAGCCGCCTCAAGGCGATTCCTTGTTTAAGTTCCTCTCAAGGAAAAGAGCGAAAGGGAGAAGTAGTAGGGAAGTGAAGAGTTGTGAGATGAAGTCGTAGCCGGTAACGACCGAGATGAAGTCGATGAAGGCCCTTAAGTATCTCGCCGAAACACATTCCACATTTATCAACCTCACGCGCGTCAGCGGGGAAGCGAACGGCCGAGGGTTTTTAATATATTAAAATATGGATCTCTTTGAATGCATAAGTGAAATGGAATTCATCAACCGCCCTTAAATTTGAAGAAGCGTTATTGAAACTTATTGATGAGTAAGAGGCTAATTTATCGCAGATTTTAATAGAGATCTCAGAGCTAAACTGTAATCGATCTAGCTATCAAAATGTAAGACCAAGGCCGTTACAATACCCCAGAGAGTACCTTTTACCCAAAGTTACCATTTCCCTAGAGGTCGGATCATAATTTAATTTTTATGAGGAGACAAGAAAAATATACGAATAGTAGATGTGATATTTGGTGGTTTTAGCAAGTCACTTTGTATAGCAATATGAGGCTTAAAGGATGCAAAAAATCTGATTATACAATCACAATCTTCTGTAGTTTTAATTAAAGCCAACTTCTATTAAAACATCTATTTGGAAAATAAATAGGGATTAAAATATTTTAAGACTTTTCGGAATAACTCCGTAATTCAGCTGATAAAGTGCACATACAAATCTGACTAAAGAAAAGAAGTTTTGAAGGAAAAATGAGAACGATAGAGCATCGGATCGGATACATCGGAATTGTATCGGATATGGTAAAAATTCAAGTATGCGTTTAAAAGAACAAAGGCTGATTACTTTGTATCGGAGTCATAGACTTATGACTCGAGGATTTCTTCTAGTCTGAGATAAAGTAAAATATCAACTGTAAAACTAAAAGAGTATAAACACTGTGGCTTTTCCTATTAGGAGCGATTATTCCATAATTACGCAGACATTTAGGTGAATAAATACCCTGAGGAAAATCAAATTCCCTGCTTGTATAGGTTTTGCATACGTTTCCGGGTTGAATATGCTAGTATGAGAACTACCGGAGTTTCCTGGAAATGTGGAGAGGATACAGCTAATTCCAACCGATAACCCTCGACATTCGTGTATCCATGCAACTTATCACCTCTGTTTTATGCTCAAAAAAGGTAGGATGAATTAGCAACCGCTATTCAAAACGGTATCCCTCTGTTTTTATTTCCTTTCTCCAAGCTTTATATGCATCCCTTTCAGAGCTCGGGATTCCGAAGGGAGAGTGAGCCTTTCGGCTCTTTTCATTTAACATTCACATTTGCATCCGCGAGTGCATTTCCTAGCGCCCGTAGAGTAGCACGAACAGTTTGACTTTTAAATCGCTTTAAATCAACCGGAAAATCCACGAGACTAAAGAGGCGGCGATGTGAGAGGGGAACGACGCTCCATCTGGGGATTGAGAGGGGAGATGAAGTAGGGGAAAGTTAGGCCTCGTAATCGAGGGGGTGAGAAAGCAAAAATCGAATCCGTCACACCCACGCGTCAACAATTACTCGCATTATGGAGAGAGTTAGGGCGGAATGGGGGAGGTCCGAGAAGGATTTAGTGGGAAAAGGAAAGACGTCGATTTACTGGGGGGGAAAGAGGGATTTGTGAGGGGCAAAAATAGAGTGTTTTGCTTATGGCAAGCAGGAATGAAAGCGGGAAGAAATAAGGGCTAAAGAGGGCCCGAAGGGGAAGTGGGCATGGGAGACCTTTTTTGTGAGGCCTAGCCAAGATCGGAGGAGAAGAAAAGGGATGGATTAGGGCATACAAAACGATTTGGTTTACGAGTTGAGATTGATGGACGTTAACGACATTCGGACGCGTAAAAAGCGAAGAGCGTCTGAACCTCCCCGTAAATGAGGCTGACTGTTATCCAAATATATTATTCTTTTCAGTGTATTCAGACGAACTTATTTTCGGTAAGGCTGAAATTTAATAAGTTTTCCATGGATTTCCATGGAGCGTTTTTGTACTAAGAAACGAGAAAACATGTTAGCGTTGCAAAATATGCTCGTATTACATTCTATACTCAATAGTTTTCGGTTGATATTCCTGGAATCATTCCCAGAAAAAGTAAGATTTTTAATCAACCGATAGAATTCTGTATTTTGAAATACTACGTATATCATTTAATTGACGCGCGCAAAAAGAGCTTAAAATTATTCCAAAAATCTCAGGTTCTAAAGGTGATAAATTAAATTAGTTAATGGTAAGCGAAATGACAACAAAGCGACTGATTAGGCGAAAAGCGTCATTCGAGCAAGTTATCTTTTTCTTTGGCAAGAGGAAAAGAGGGGCATTTAATTACGCTCCATTGGGTCTGATGATAAATCAACAGAGTTAACGTTCACGACCTGTCTGCGTAATCACTTCGCCACCGCATACGTTTGACGGGATTCGAACAGGGCAGTCGTCCAAGTGTGAGCGCGCCGCTAAACCACTCGGCCACAATAGCAGAGAGGTGGAGGGAGGAAATGGTTGCGGCCTTGTTACGTGAGGAGTTGGTGGTCTTGGTCGTGTGTGCGTTGCGGTCGACGGCTAACGGGGAAGGGGCGCGAATGGAGGATTAGGAAGGAGGATTTTATGGGGGAGATATGCAGAAGGGTCATATCAAATAAGAGGGGGAGGAATTAAGTCTTGCATAGGGAGAGGTAATTAACCTACGGCTCACACGATTTATTTCGATTCCTCCTGCGAGAAATCATTGAAGTATTTTACTAATAAATTCAGTGCTACCCTTGTTCAATCTACCTGATTATTTCTAGCTGAAGAACGAAGAGGTCATAACTTCCAAGTACTTAATCATAACCTAAGTTAGTTTAACATAATTCTCTTTCAATTATAACCATTATGAGCAGTTTTCGGAATACTACGTATTTCCTAGGTAATAGAGCTTAGCTCGAGGATTAAGTTTGGAACATGAGATGAACATGCAACTTATCTCACGGACCAGGATAAGTTGCATGCATTAGTGATAGAGAACTATTGTGTGAAAGACTACAAATGGATGAAAAAGGAGATTTATAAAAAGCAGAGCAATTGTATGGATTGGAAGGGATTCGACTGGTTATGCCGCACGGGCTTTGCGAATCATGCGAAAGGCGAATGTTAATTAGAACCTCCTTTTGTTTCTTCCCTTAATACCTTTTCGCCAATTCCGTAAGGCCACGCAAAGTGGCATGAGTTGTCTCTCTTACACGCTCTTCCCCTCGTGAAATCCAGCAAATCCTGAATTTTGGAACCGTAATTTCAACTTCCACAACAAATTGAGATAGAATACGCAAGGTTTGGCAGAAGAAAAATAGACCATTACTCTGCTTGGGAAAAGATTCCTTAAAAGGAAAATTTAAGCTCTATTTAGGGACTAAAATCAACATAAAATTTAACTTTTAAAATGATAAAACATTTTGCTGCTTTCATAGAAAGGATGAAAAGCTGAAAGGCGATAATGAGTATTCGCGAGGGTTTGCAATATTATAATCTGTCCTCTTTGTTAATATGTACACGCCTCAAGTTACCATGTTTCGATAACCATCATAGTAGTCCTCCACTGTGCGTATTTTTACTTGAATGCATCGAGGCAGAAAATACGACTCCCCTCTAGCAAGGAATATATCTGCGAACACGTACGATGATCCCGATACTAAAACATCACGAATAAATTAATCAAAGGGCCCTTAAATGAATCTGAAGCATTATAATGTAATCAACTCCGGTAAACATCGAGTTTCAATTGCGTTATTTTCCCATTTAAGTCGGCGCCTTTGTGTAACAACCGGATGGTGGGTCTTCCCTCTTTTTATTTAACTGGTCCGAATTGGAGCGATTAGGCCAGTTAGAGGAGAGGGAAAAAGGCGGAGGGATAGGAACCATTATAAGGGACGAGAGAGGAAGGGAGAGAAAATTTGATTAGGGTAGTTCCAGAGTGTGTGCGTTCACTTTTGCGGTCCGTCAGGAATTATTGGAGGGGAGAAGGGATTATTGGATGGGGAGAGACAGTGGGTGGGCTGCGGATGGCTTTTCGGAAAGGGGAATGGGAGGACGCAATCACATAGTGAGGTGGCTCAGGGAGCGTGCCGTCGTGAGAAGCAGGTGCGCTTGTTTAAAAGAGGAATACGGGTGTTCTTAGAACGAGGAAAATGAGAAGCTACACGGGGAGATTGGAACATTAACGCGGCTTGATTTGAGAAAAATGAGAGCGCTTTCATTACGGTTGTCAAACGGAGGTGATAGAGTGAATTTTAATGCTTACCTTACCTTGATATTAGTAGTGTGATTGCATGATAAATAATATCCGGATCTGTACGGCGCTCTTAAAGGCGTTCAAATCACGAAGAAGTTACGTGAAAGTAAAAGAAACTATTGATTTAAACAATCCAAAGTAAAATCGAATTCGCATATGAAAGAAATTGTTTCTTCAGAATATTTTAGCTGTGCGCGGACAGAGAGAAATATGATACGATTAATTTCAGCTGAACTGATGACATTCAACACAAAATGTAGAGAGAAATAACTTAATAATTTGATTACAAATAGATATTCAGTAACGGTTACTTACAAGTTGTTCATGGCAGAGTTTCAAGGATGCCGACATATTCGGAAAAATGTAGACGCCAAAATTAAGATATTGCAGCGGTAACTCAAAAGTACATCTCATGGAAAATATTATGCTACTCTAAGGAAATAATGCTCCCCCCAAATAATGGAGTGGGAAACAAGAAATACCAGTAAGTTCATCCTTCGAACTAATCGAAATACTGGAGAATGGAGGGTATCGCGTCGAAACGTCGACCTCATCCGCTCGATAATCTTCGTCCACGAACTTTCTGATTGGGGTTATCTGTAAGCCGTGGGTGGCTAGTGGCACAAGCCTCGGTATTTCGTCCCAATGAAGTCGCATAGCGTGAAGCGAGAATGGAGGACGAGGAGATGGGGTTAAAAGTAATGGCATAGGTGGTTCAGAGTGGTCCATTGAGGCGTAGAGAGGCGAGTAAGAGATGGTGTAGGCGTGGATGCTCTGTTTGGAGAAGAGAGAGAGAACAGGATGGAGGGAGGAGATGTCGCGGGAGCGGGAAAGGGCGGAGCGGAGTGCGGTTTCCATGGCAACCATGGGGCTCGCAGACGAGAGATGCATTATCGCGCATGTCGACTCGACTACGGACCCATTCTCTCTCTCCCAATCTCTTCCTGCTCCCAATCTACGGGATTTCCTCGAAAACACCATTCCGTCCAGTGGTATTTTCTCCTGGGCGCCAAGAAAATCGCGAGAGAAAGTCACACCTTTCTGCAATGAGCTTGGGAATGTCGATCCTATGATTGCAATAGGTAAACAATCGAGCGAAGCCCTGTGGTGGTAATGCGCAAGACAACAGCGACCGTGTTCGCGCACAGAATTATGCCCACACGGACATACTTTACCAACAAGCCTTCTCAGCTAATTAAAATTTTACGCTGTAACGCATACAAAACAGGTTTCATTGATGGTCTTTTCGGGATGAACAAGAATTAGCGGTGCTACTGGTTGGAAAACCAATGCATGGAAACCAACATTTAATTTCGTAGAATCTCGCTCGTTTTAATAACGGAACATTCAGCTCTTATGAGAAGTTCTTAAATAAGGAAACCTTTCGAGACAAGTGAGAGGCCATGAACTAACGCTTGTTGGAGCTCCTCTATACGACGACTTGTTTGCATGTTCGCGCTTCTAGGAACAAGATGAGTTAAATAATCAATCTTTCCTCGAAACTTGAACAAATAATTGTTACCTTCCTCTAGAGTCGGAGAATTAAACCTTTCGCCCGTAGCTGAAATCAAGAAAATTTTCGCTCCGATCCCATTCTAGCTTTGTCATACACCATTAATATTTTTGAACATGTTCGCAAGGGTGTGTATCAAATTCAGGTGGACGATTGAAGGTGAACGAACCACGAAGAAAAACAATCCAAGCGCATCTGGCTTCACGTTCAGGATGCATATTTCTTCCAACCGACATTCTGAAATCGCGAAAGGAAGTCAAAGCACGGATAAACAAAAACACGAATGATCCATCGAACGGCATTTATATTCAACAGGATTCCAATAAGGCAAGTTAAAGTGACTGGATGTTTTAACGCAGTCTCTCCATTCAGCGCCATGAGGTAGAAAAACTGTACATAAACGGCGGAACATTACGTTCACCGATTCCTTCTTTTTCCGACTGTCTCTTAATTGCACCGCCGTACCACCGCTGTCCGTCAACGCGGGTCACAGCACTTGAATATCAAAGAGGGGGTCCCCTTTCGCAAAGGCGCCGCGGCGACCCAACCAAGCGTCCCCATTAACGGTATGTCCGTCGGATGAATACACATAAGGCACATTGACAGAAAGAGGCAAAGGGGCTCTCATGTGATCTTTTTTGCGAGTTCACTTTGATAATGGATAAGAATGATTGCCCGCCTCTATCTCTAGCTAGGGTAGGACGCATAGTTAGAATAAATCCTCGGTACAGCGTCAGATCACGCCAGGAGAATCGGAGGTTGTTTTGGTGTAGTTGTAGGAGAGCAAATGCTACGCAAACAAAAACCATTAACTTTATTCTATTTGTTAAAAGTCCAAGTCAATCGTAAGATAGCAAATGAATATTTTCCTCGGGGATATTAAAGGGTTTTCGTATTGATAAACGGTATTGATACTAACTTATTGTTGAAAAAAACAAAAGAATAGAAATAATTTTTCCACTGGTATTCAGTGTAGCCATCACTTATCACAAATGAATTATTTACATCCAAATTTTCTCCTTTTTTCACTAAGAAATGGAAATTTGCTAGTATTCAATATTATAAGCAATCATAAGTAACGATTTTCAATCGATTTTTGAAGGCTTGAGTTTACCCGAGTAACCCTAAATTTTCACCACGCGGAGAACATAAATCGGAAAGGTTTTACGCATTAGGAAAAGAAGTTATACATCCTATAAATTATACGTCACCTGTTCAAAAGTCAAGAGATCGACTTTCGATTTCAAAGTATCAAGCGATATATATGAAAGCTGCATCTTGAAATATTTTTTCATCTATTCGCTCTCGTATTATTTATACGGAATGAAAGGCAAGAAATATGATTCACCCTTGATGCCGTAACGAAGTCATTCTAACAAACATATGAACAAAGATTGATTGCTGACCGGGTATCGCGATATCTCCTCGTAAGCCTTGAAAGAACATCAACACCCGATAGGGCGCCGGTTATTCCTCATCCTCTTTCTCAGACATTCTAATGGACCACGGAGTCACCGTATGGTGATGGAGATGCATCAGTCGAACGGCAGGGGAAAGTAGCTACAACTTACAAGGCTTGTTTAAGTATTGGTACCCCTCGGGCATCACGTTTCAAGCGGTAGGGAGATGCTTTGCTACCATACTCGGGAAATCGATGCCGGAAATTTTCTCTCTTTCCAAAGGTAAAGGAAACCTAGTGCTATACGTAGAAGCTCCGTTTAAAAGGTTCACGTAAAAACCGCGCTGTAAATAGTAATCGATTAACCTCCTTCGACTTTAACCGGAGAGTGACCATATAAAATAGCTTTTTCCACCTATAAACCAATAAGTCAAACCTCCATTGAAGTTTAAGTGTCAAAGTAAGCGTCTTTTCCTCTGTTATGAAGACGTAACGACGTCCTTTTAATTTAATTGCTCCAGCCTCGCACGTCTCGTTACTGAATCCGAAAACATTTGCTGCTTCATTTCTTTATTCTCAACTCGAACGTTATTTCAAATCTCGGCAGCAGCAAGAAGGATTTTGAACCTTAAATGTGATTCCTTGGTGTTGAACTTTGACTTATTACAAAGAGAAGCATGGGAATCTGAGATTTATTCCTAAGTGCCGCAACCGAGTCCGAGAGGGCCCTCACGAACAATTTACGTCAAGTTACAGACTTTTCCAAATATATTAGATCATAAAAAAGCGCGAATATGACGTATCATCTCCACTTACAAAAAAGGACGAAATCGTCACCTTTTAATGGCTGCTAAAAAGGTTTCGGAATGAAAATCTGTCGTATTAAGTGATGCAAGAAATAAACAGCCGGTCAAATGAGGTATCATTAACGACCCATCCATCATCACGAAAAACATTATCTTTCGCAGCATCTCGTTAGTTTCAACGGATGGTGGGAACGGCGTTAAAGGGGAACCATACGACTTGCACGCGGATGGAAAAGCGAATTAACGCCGGCTTTAACGGTGCATTTTCTCGGGATCAAACGCTTTAATTTCACCGCGGATTCTTATCCCGCCTAATATATCACTCATAAACGTACATATAGGAAGCCATCAACGGTGTACGTGGAGTGAAGTTCCCGAAATTGACGAGGGAAACTGGAAAGAATGAAAGAGAATGACAAAAACTGAGGAGAAGAGGATAAGTAGTAAAAAGACTCATGGATTAATTCTTCGGTAAATGGCACTGAGCGCCCCTCCGATGTATCGGATGTAATTCTTACATCCAATTTTCAGGGAACGTCACAAATGTAGAAAATTGATGTCTGAACATCTAGTAATGAATATACCTCAACGAAAACCGATATTTATATATTTTCATAGTGTGTGTTAGTAGCAGATTGACCGTGAAGTAGAAGTGAATGTAAGTAGAATTAATATGAAGATTTGGTATATGGGCGTACTTTCTTCTAAGGATCGATTTAAAAAAATATTGTGACAAGAAATCAAACTATGGTCATCCTCATTTCTAGCATTTTTATTCTGCAGGCCGGTTAATCGATCAGATCGATTTTCTTTTCATGTCATCCTCAATGCAAAAATGTTTAATTGGATTTGACATTTATATTGGTTTTCGGGTCAAAACAAACACGGTCAAAATAATTATCTGAAACTATTCTGGAAGAAAGCTTTATGATTGAGCGCGGCAACAGAGTGACTTTCTTCAAAGCGCGACTTCGGTATGTCACAACTTCCATCTGTCTACGCGCATGTAGATCCCTGCGCTCGCATCTCCTTGCTATGGAGAGAGGAAAGTCAAGGGAAGGGAAATGAAGACCGAGAGGAGGGAGTCTCTCCCTGGAGAAGACCGTGAGAGGAGAGGAGAGAGGAAGGGCTCGACGGCAGTCGTGGATCGATCTGCAGGGGCCTCCCTGGTTAGGGACTAAGGAGGGAGGGATACTGGAGCGGGAGGGAAGCGCCGCGCCTGCTCCTCCTCCCCTTTGCAGCCATTGTCATCGATTAAGGGGCTGCTATTCTCCTCCCGATTCTCCCCTTTCTTCCGCCTCCTTTTGCTTCCCCGTCCTTCCCATAGGTAAGGAAGGAGTCTTTCACGCCATTGGGGATCCGAGAGCTCCGAGAATGGAACACTGGAACCGAGCGTTAGGTTTTACTTGAAGGTTGTCAAAACGTTTACTCTAAACTATTTATATAAGAATGAGGATGTTCAGTAGCTATAGTTATTCCTTAGGTTTGGACGAAATTATGGCAATCCATTCATGATAAGTAGCAGAAAATCAGAAATTATTATAGAAAGAGTAGAATTATAGTAGAAATAAGGAAAGGTTTAAGGTACCTAACTAAAAAGAAATCCTAAGGAGAAACTGACATGAAAAAAGTCTGACAGGACCAGAACTCGTACCTGGAATCTTCCTCTTCGCCTTTGCCTACAAAGTCTGCCCGGAAAGTGAAAGATCCCAGGTTCGAATCCTGGTATCATCAGACTTTTCCACGTCTGATTCTCCTTGGTGTTTAGAAGGAACTTTTTCCTAGGAGCTTCAAGGGAGATGTATCGGTATATCAGTAATACATGGTGCCTTGCTTAACAACTAATTTTTCATGTGTAACATAGTGCTCTGAATAAGGGTGATTCTATCATTATTCTCAGCGAACGTTTGGAGAATTGAATTCTTCCTCAAGCGCAAAAATACCAAGAAAGTAAAAATCATGATTATCTTTCTCTAGTAATAGTAACTTCTTTAAAACAAATGGTCGGATCAATATTATGTTTGTGTAATAATGAATAGCTAATGTTTTCTTGAGGTAAGCGCCATACGTATTTTTTTGGTTTGTCGAAAATCTGTGAAAATTAAATTTTTTCTAATTTTTATGCAATTTTATAATTCTTGAATTATATCTCGCAAGATGTAGTTTAAATAGAGCGCATGCATACTGGAGGATTGAACTAATTACCTTTTATTTTCGCAGGAATGCGAAATTATAAGTAGCTTACGAAGTCTAAAACTGAAGTGTCTCGTAAATGTTTATGAAACCTTCACAACCTATTCTTTTACCATTTTCAGAAGAGACGTTCATCTCGATAAAATTCTCTCTTAAGACAGCGTTAATATGCGAGAACGTGGGAACCACCGGTACGAATCGATGCATCGACCAATGTGACGCGATGATAAAGGGGATTGAATGAGAAATGTTTACCTTCTCCGGAGACCGTCACATCACGCCGATGGCAAAATACGTTTTGTTTGTTTTTCGACGCGATAAAACGTTGGATTTGTTTTGACGGTATGGCTCGCTGCTTTGTATACACTCTTCAGATGACCAGCACTTCCCGAAGTTAGATAGATAACAAAAGGAGTGTCCGCTAATAACAGGCTCAAAGATCAAGAAAACGTCAAAGAAAGGCTCAAAGGCCTGAAAGAGAATGAAAGGTAAACAAATTCACAATTGCCACAATTAGATCGTGTAGCTGAAAGAGATGTATATCGTCGACAAAGAAAAGAGAGAGAATTAAACGGTCAATTTTACGAGAGCGACCTAACATCGAGATACGCGCCTTATACTGATTAGCATAATTTCAAGCAAAGACGGAAGTAATTTTCTCCTAAAAAGGATCGACGAAAAAGTTGAAGAGAAAAGAATCGTTTTCATTATAAAACTCAACTCGTGATAAGGTTCCTCTTTTTCAAAACTAGACATATTTGGGGAGAGACTAAACGATAGAGAGAGAGAGCGAATTTTTATTTAGTCTTTTATATTGAAAGTCTATTATATGGTTGAACTATTTTGTGAAGAAATAAAATCATGACAGAATTTCTTTATAAATTACTTTCATTAAGATAAGGCACAAAGGCCTAATGAGAACAAATAACATTTTTTCTGCCCTCTCTTCGTAGAGAACTTGGGGAATATATTTTCCAGAGGCTCTTCTTTGCAAAACAATGGCCATGGATTCGTAACATTTTCAGTCTCTCTTTCTCGCCCTTTGTTACGCTATTCATTTTCATCCTTGGGTAGAGTTGTGTCTTCTCGTGGCTGAATAAAGGATTTTACAAAGTGGAGGCTTACAGGAAGGAAACAAGAATCCAAACGTCTCTTTTCTTGAAATAAAGAAGCTGGGCAAGAAAGGTAGCGTCCTGTGGGAGAGAATGAGGATATTTATGCGCGAATAAAAGAAGTCTAAGGAGACAGGATCTCAGAGAAACGGAGAAAGGATAATGAGGGATATCGCTCTTGGGAAGGGAGAGAGGGTGTTTAGCTGGTTAGGTCGTAATTATTACGTAAACGCCGCGTGGGAAGGAGACGAACGAAAGGGAGGGTGTCGGCAAGGGGAGAAGGATAGGGAGGTTTAATTTTTGGAAGTGAAGGGTTAGTGATGGAAAGTGTTGGAGGGGGGGGGATAGGAAGCCTTCTTTGAAACACGCAGCCGGAATGAAGTTCAGGGCGTCCACGGAGGAGAAAAAGCGGCCGCATTAATTATGCAGTAAGACCTCACCATGAAAGTAAGTCCGTCCTTGATGAATTTGTGTGAAACTCTGAGGAATTGCTTGGGCTATAAAAGAGAGGTATGGGCCTCAGAGAAGAAACCTAATTAAGCTGGGAAATAATAGCCATTTAGTGAGTGTGGTTTCCTCATAAAAGCAATTTCTTAGTCCACTGACTACATGAAAATGGATTTTTATAAAACACCGCGTTGAATTAAAAAGGAAGCGTAAGAAATCCAATATACTAATGGAATCAAATTTGAGTTACGATTTTTTGAATTTTATAAGTTGGAGAAATTCGCTACTTTGAAAAGAAAATTTGGAATGGACAGGCGTTATTAATTAGATAGCTGCCCTTTTATATATTTTTGCGTAAGAGAACAACGAAAGCTGGTTTCTGAATCTCTATCCGTTCGTTATACCTTGCAAGCACGTTTAGCAAGAGAAATAATGCAGGTGTGAGTGACGTAAGCCACGAAATTAAATTTGCATAAATGACAAATATAAGTGAGGAATGAGTGAAAGCAAAGAAAAAAGATGAAGAAGTGAGTTTGTTAAATGAATAGATGGAATGGCGTTTTATAGCTTATGAATATAAGCAATGAAACAAAATATCAACTGAAAGAGAGAGTAACAAAAAGAAAAAAACATAATTGCTAGAAATGCAAAATTATGAAAGGTTTAAAAATAATATAAATTGAGTTTCATATTTTAGGAATGATAAAAATAATCACTTCGTAATGAATTTTTCATATTTTACGCGCTTTTTGTTTTTGCAAGCTACAACGTTCTTTGTACTGCGTTAATTTTCTACTAAGAGAGGAACCTCTCGACTCATTTAATCATACGGCTGTGAAAACTCTCTTTTCGGAATGAATTGGAATACGTAAAAAGCTTTCACAACTCTAATTCGCGGTTAAAAAAACGCTAGTCGAAAGGACCGTCGACGGTGTTGCCGTCCACCGACGTATTCCCTCGGCCGCGCCTTTAGTGAATGACTCGCAGTTCTCCGGGGGCTTAGTGCCTTACCGGCGCTAGACCTCGACTTAGTCCTCGGCTTGGGCGGCTGCTGCTGCTGCTGCTGAAGTGACTTGGCGCCGAAGACGGCGGCGGCGGCGGCCGCGGCAGCCGCCGCCGCGTGATGGTGGTGCGGATGGTGCGGGTGATGGTGTGGGTGGTGGAAACCCGGGTGGTGAGGGTGCTGGTGGAAGCCGTGGTGAAGGGGATAGTGGGGGTGGAACCCGCTTCCTGCGCCGCTTCCTCCACCTCCGACTTCTGTCGACGACGCGGAGGAAGAGGTGGGCGACGCCGAGGAAGGGGGTGGGAGTTGTGCCGCTGCCGCCGCCGCCACGGAGGCGGTCGACGAGCCGTTGGAAGCGGAGGCCGCGGCTGAGGAAGAGGACGACGCGTGGAAAGAGGACGGGTAGTGTGGGGAGGTGTGTTGTAGGTGGTGGCCCTGCTGCGACGCCATCATACCAGATGCCCCTCCTCCCCCTTGCTGCTGCTGCTGTTGCTGCTGCATGTGCTGTGACGGATGTAACTGGTGGTGTTGGCCATGGAGCTGCTGCTGGTGTTGTTGGTGCTGCTGTTGGGACGGGTGATGGTGTTGGCCGGACAGGCCGTGGTGCGCCAAGGAAGAGGAGGCAATGGAGGAGGACGGGTTCTGCAGTTGGGGTGAAGAGGAAGGGTCTGCGGCGCCGGGAGGAGTAGAGGAAGTGGAGGACGTGGAGGAGGCTGAAGGGAGGCCGTTGTGGGCGCCCAAGCCACCGCCTACGCCGAAGGCCGAGCTACCTTCTCTGGGTTTGGAGCAGTTGGAGAGCGATAGGGATGAGGCAGTCAGCATCGTAGGCTTCACGTCCACCTGCTGCTGCTGCTGAGAGAGGTAATCTCCGGATGCCGTGGAGGAGCTCCCTCCACCGACGGAAGCGGCCGACGAGGACGTGCCAGCAGAGGCGGCGTCGGGCGTCGCATCCTTGGGTGGAGTCGGTGGGAAGCTGAAGAGGTGGTGGTGATGCGGGGAGGAGTGCACGCCCCCGCCGCCCCCCGGGGAGGCGTGGGGTGGGGCGTGAGGTGAGGACTGCGGCTGCTGCAACTTAGAGAAGGGCGACGTGGAGGATGCAGGAGTTGAGGAGGGCGTAGAGGATGGGGTAGTGGAGGTCGTGGAGGTGGTGGGCCCGGCGCCCCACACCGAGGTCGAGGATGACGATGGGGTTGAAGAGTGGTGCGGATGGGGATGGTGGGGTGGAGGAGGGGGAGGTGGGGGCGGCACCATCGCTTTGGCCGAGTCCGATAGCCACGGGTGCAGCGGTGTGTGGAAGTGAGGTCGGCAGACTTGAGGCGCGGCCGCCGCTGACATCCTGGCCGCTGTAAAAGAAAAGAGATTGGTTTGATACTTGGCTCGATGACTGAAATATAGGTGTATAAAAGCAAATTTCAATAATATTATAAATTAATTTCGATATTAGAAATGGTATCCTAATATATCAAATTTTTAAGAAAAACGAGTGGTGTACCGTGTTCATCAAACTAAATAAAAGTGATTTCTAATTTACTGCGGTGCAGGTATTTAATGTTAGAGTTTTTAGAAAGTTATTGGTTAATCAGTAAAATCTAGGCATGTATTTTTCGTAAAATTTTGACGTTTATCACATTTAATAACGCGAAATTAATCGCCTGATATTTAATTTATCGTTGATAATTAATCTTTCAACCTGCAGCAACTGATTAATTTGAAATTTTCAGAAAATCTACCTACCTATTTTTTCTGAAATAAAATGCTGGAGTTGTAGGCAAAAGAACATTATTAAGGATCATTTCAAATAACCACACCTCATGATCACAATGGAGCCGTTAGCAACCTTCCATAACAATTTATTCTCGTGTTTCATGCTCGTCATTTCATACGCAACACCGGTAGATTGCGGAGAGGAAACCCACTCACCACGTGACATAATCTTCTGTTAGCATGTCTATCCACCCTCTTGCCTCAATCTTCCACAACCCACACCTCACACTTCGCAAAGCATTCAAATTACACTCCTTTCGACTCAGCCCAGATACTTCGCAATCGTCCTGCTTCTTCATTTTTTCACTTCAGTCTAAGACGGATTTTTTTTATTTCCTTGCCATTGAAACAAAAATGAGAGCATTTTCCTTGGGAAAGCGGAAACCTAATTTCCACGGATCAACTTCGCTTTCGCGCCACACAGACCAATTAAATTCCTCGCATTTATGTCTGTAATATTTATTCACGGGATAATTTTTAAGGTCAATGTAGTTGGGCAGCAGCAATTTCACTCAGATTTTAACACAGAAGATTGAAATTACTATACCCTAGCTTATATCGTAGTCTGTATTTAGCCATGCTTCGGTATGCTGATTTCGCAGTACAGGGCGGACCTTGCTTAAAATTTTTGCGAAACCATATATTGGTTAATATAATATTTCATTATCCCCAAATTTTCTCCATGATTCATGCACAGTATGAACTATGGTAAGGTTTTTACACTTTCATTTTTCATAAAGTTTTTTGCTGTTGGCAAACAGCTAAGATGGAATTGTAAACTCTTCTTGGAAAATTTAACTTACAACACTATCTATTTCTTCAGCGATCGCTTTGTGGTAAGATCCATCGTGTTAACTCACCATTCATGTATCTAATACTTTTCAAGGTTAGATTGAAAAGAGAAGTTTTACTCAAAAGATTTAATCTCTGAGCAATTTATACGCAAGGAGGAATTTTGTTTGGAGTATAGCAAGAGATTTTTAGTCAAATCTGCGATTTCGTATGTATGAATGTACAATGCACTGTACAAGTGGACACATTCACGGTTTTCTCTGTTAAATTTATTCAAATGTCTTTTAGGGAGGGGAAAAAAGATAAATGATTATTAGCGTAGATCTAGAGGCGTCCCTAAAGGCAACGCAAAATGGAAATAAGAGAACCGCGGTACGAGCGGTAAAGCGTACGAAAGTAGGCGTTACTAGTCAGCTGTTACTTTTCTCACAAAAATCACACGCCGAGGAAAAGAGTCTGTTTCCCTGGCCCTTTGGTTTATTTTACCCTTCTTCAGCCACCCAACACGGAAATAACGACGTGAGAAGAGCGGCTGCGTTTTATTTGCTCCCCTCTCCACTCCGAATTCGATGGAAAAAAATCACCTCTCCACCCTCGAGTTCCCTGCCGACGAGGCACGCGTGTTAACAGAAAAGTGTGATAGAAAGAGCGTCGTATTAAGTCCGAATAAAAATTCGACCGAATCTGACGGGGATGTAGGACCAGGAGAGGAAGAGAGAAATGGTGGGGAGAGCAGAGCAAAGTTCGAGTTAACAAGGTAGGCGTGGCAGAAGCGCGTCAGTAAGTGCCCCCATTCGTCCATTCCCACATAAAAGGACCCCAACTTCCAGTGCACCACATCCTCTTTCCATTTCTGGCTTCGCTACTTCCAGAAAACTACAGTAAAGTCGTTTCGACTTAGGCGAAAGGTTACTAAAACAAGCTTCTGTTAGCTTCCTACGCTATCAAAAGAAGGAATGAAATGGTACGAAGAAAAGAAGAGCTGTAAGTGGATGTAAGGGAATATATAAAGATCTTTCATCGACTTCGAGCGCCGGTGCGCAAGAATAAGGCGTTTGCCTTTCATGGAATCGTGTGCCACAATTCGTTTCTTCTTTTTTGAGTGGAGAAACGGTAGGGCGCACCTCCCAAGAGACGACTGTCAAGGTTGACTCTCGTAATCACCTTTTCGTCTCGGCAGTCTTTTCGCTGCCCCTTTTATTTCCCTACCCTCGTGCCCGAGACGGGGCAGAAATTTTCCCTTCATTGAAAAGGGAGCGAGGCGGACTGGGAAAGGAAGGAGTATAACAATGGAGGCATGGCCCTTCCTAACAAAACCAATTCACCTGTTATGCAAGGTGAAAATAGGTATGACGTGAGAAAACCCAAGACATTCTTCCTCTTCTGCAACCTTTACGGGCATAATCGCTGTATGGTTGGCATTAAATTACGAATGCTTATTTTCAGGGAGTTCGTCACACGTCTTTCTTCTTCTTTCGTCAGTAATGACTCTGTAATAAGGAGACTGAGTTTCTCTTGTCACGTACCAGGAATAAAAATCTTAGCAGCAGTTCCTCATCAGTATCCTAATACCATCATGGTAATTGGGAACCATGTTATAAAATGTGAAGATAGAATGAGAATTTCTGATGTTAAATGAGAATTATTAAAAAAAAAATACTTTACAATGCTCTGAAAAAAGTAGATAGTACGCGTAATTGGAGACTTCAACGACCGGTGATGCAGTATGACTCCCCAATATTTTCACTTAACAGGAGGCGTGTATTTCATCGGCTTAGACTTTTCTCGCTATAAATTACAACAAATAATTCGTTAGCCAATAAAAAATACAAGCCACTACGACCATTAGCAACTTCTTAGAAAGCTAGTTATAATAAGAAGTTAGGTTCCTCTCAATGTTAACATTGTAGTTGTTACATCTGGAAAATCGTATAGCTTTAAACGAAAGTGCTCCATATCTTAAATTAACCAAAATATTGGTAAAATATTATTGTTTACGCCTCGAATGTGATATCACCCTTAAAAGGATTGAGAAGCAGAGAATTTACAGAGCTTCCGGAAACGCTTTCCGAAAGAAATAGTTGTAAGGGATATCCCGATGCCCTATCGGACTGCATATTGTATTATAGGAAGGGAAGGAAGAAAGAAAGGTATCCACTTGGACGCCGCCCGTAGAGGCCTCACCGGTGGTCCACCGAATGAGGCGATGTCGGCGGTCGCGCTCCACGGGAATCAATTCGATCTTCGGCGGCTGTATCAGACGCGAAGGAAGCGGAATTGTAGGGATAGATAAAAAGGGGAGCCGAAAGGCATAGAAGCATGAGATCGAAGGGAGTTTACCCGAGGCGTCGGATTCGGAGGTTCGGCGACCGGTGAGAGCAGAATTGGTATGAGTTACGAGGGTAACTATAGATGGGCGAAGGTTCGGAAGGAGATAGAAGGAATCTTCACTTCACTAAAACCCGGCTTCTTGGCCGGAGAGGAGGGCAGAGCATTAATCTCTCGAAAACCCAAACCACGATCACTAAGAACGGGAGCGAGTCACAAGGAAGAGAAATGAACGGGACCGGAGCAGACTTTGATGATAATTTATCTTCCAAATCGCCGCCGTTTCTCCGTTCCCGCTTCTTCATCGCTTCCTCGCCCGGACCGGGGCCTGCCTTAAACCACCGAGGGGGCTAATATCCATCCCCCTCACCACCTCACCAATTCTTCGCTCTTTGTTTTTCTTCAACCATTTACCTGACGTGACCACTACCGTGCGGGAAACGCTAGGAGAGAAGTTTGGGGAAGCGAAGGAGTTGAGTGGAGGAGGGAATGGGAAAAGAGAGAGAAGTGGAAGGGGATAATGTGGAAATGGGAATCGGATCCTGGAAGACGGCCGACTGAATGAATGATGATGCCAAGGCAAATAATAGAAAGTACAAAAAGAATTATCGAGAAAAGGATGTGTAACTGAAAGACTGGTAGGCCCGAACCAAAGGTTTTAAGTTCTGTATATTTCGGTCCGCTCGTTATCTATGTAGATGGCTGTTTCGGTAGCAGTGAATATCGATGTCTCAATTGCTGAGATAGATGAGAAACCAGTAAAATCTTTCTTTCCAAAACCGGTTCATTCCTTTAATTTTTTTAAAAGATACACAAAGCAAGAGGTCTTACTTGGTAAAACTTGTATTAACGTTTATCTCCTAATTGCTGTAAAATTATTTGGGAATATATAATGTATACAACCGATACATCGAATTCTACGACACAACAAAATTGTTCCCCTTTTTTGACTGTTGCAAATGAGGATATTATTTTTCTCTACTGAAATGCGTGTGTTAACTCGCGTCATCAACCATCGGAGTCGTTTCCCTGTCAGCATAAGTTTACTTTCATCTTTATCTTGAAAGGGACAGCAGCGCAAAGGAAGGAAGATCGTAAACTGTACCCCCGAACAAATGGTAACGACTGTAAATAAAAACGCTTGCGTGAGATGTAGGCAGGTAAAAGGACAGAGTGAAAAGTATAAAAATCAGAGGGAAAGAGAGTCGAGACGAAATGATTTTCAGTAATTTAGGCATGACATTCAGATTATTTTATGGTTTCTACCGGGTTCGCATATTCGAAAACGTGACAGCTTGCTCCCACTTGTGTATTAGCGTGTAACTTGCTGAGGAATTCAGAAGTAATATATTTTGAACTCCCTTTGAACCTGAAAGCTTTATGTAACAAGAAGTCACAACAGTACGAAAGACAAAATTAAGAATGAGTATTGATGTAATTTGGCAATGAGCGTAATTAACCTCGGATTAATGCTTGGCTTAAGTGACACTAAAAATAAATTCACGTAGCCGGGTTTTATTGCTTTTAAAATAAATGATTTTCCGTAAAATACAGTGACGTTATTTGTAAAGCGATAAGTTGCCTCTCATATCTTAGTTGAAAAATAACATGAGAAATTAAATCTCTAAACTATTGATCATATATCCAATATCTAGTGTAAATCATAACTGTCTTAAAAGTTTAGGAGATTTATTGTAACTATATTTACGTTAACGTTGTTTTCCACTGTAGATCGAAACGTTTAATTTATCGAGGTTAGTAAATGGATTATGTTATCCGTTAATATGCAAATCAACATACGAGTAATATGGGAAATAAGCTCCAAGTTTTTCTCTCAATGAAATAATCCATTAAATCATACCGAGATTCCAATGGAATCGAATTAAACAAGGAAAGCTTTGAGAAAAGGTTAAAAATTTTACTTCCTCCGTAAAGAATTGGGAAGGAAATATTCAATTGGGAGCCAAAACTTAAGAGGCGAAGTTAAATCGATGATTGCAGGCGCGAGAAAGAAATCGAGTGGGTAAGGAAACTTTTTGATGTGGAAGAAACGGAGGAATGGATAATGAAGTGGTGATGAGAGTGACGACGGGACGAGAGAATAATGGAGTGCTGTAGGAGCGGCTGAGAAAGAAAAGGAAAGGAGGAGAGAAATATGGTAATAAAAGAAGAGATGAAGAGGAGAGGACCAGAATGAAAAAAGAAATGTTGAGAGAAGACCGGTTGTGGGTGGAGATATCATAGGAGGAGAGTCTCGAGGTCGTTAGTTAGAGGGGAATAAATGGGAGAATGGGTCTCTTAGAAAAGGAAACAGAAAAAGTGCTAAAGAGTAAAAATGGTGTTTGAGGAATTATCTTCACCTACACTTCACTTTTCGGGCTGGTGTTCTAACCACTACACTGCCATGCGGACTCAATTTCACACACCACGATACGAAAATTACTTCAGAAAATTTACACTGAATGCATCATTTTTGGCGATAAATAACTTTGTTTCTATGATCAGATTACCTTTATTTTAGGTTGTTCAATTGGGCTATTATTTGACGCTACGATAGGAAAAGCCATGGTAGATTCTGTGCTTCTGTAGAATCTGGACGTCTTTTAAACAACAACATTCTTGATGGAAATCAGAGGTACACTTAATGCAGAAAAAAACATTATTTCGAGATATATGAGTGAACTATTAAGTTTTCAGAATAAAAATGTAACGAAGAAAGCAAATGTGCAGATATATTCCTAAAATTCTGTTACAGAATAAACCTTGAAGATAATCAAGAAAAGGGACAAGTGAATTCGAAAATTTCAATTCATGTGTCTGTAATTGGCTAAATTCTTCGTGTAAATTAACATCATAGTTGTGCCTTTCAAATAAGTAGAGTAATTAATACCTACATTTTATAGGAACCATTCAGTCACCCTCTTAAGGATAATTTTCAATTGCAGATTGAGCATAAGACCTAAAACACCTCTCTTCCGTCTTTTTCTTTATCACCTCATTACCACTTTTGCGAATCTCTGCCACTATCATTCGGTGAAAAGCAACGGAGAAGAAAAAACAATTAAAAAGAGGAATATTATGTAAGCCGTTTTTCCCATCTCAGTGCTCTCGCCGTCCAAAAATAGGCCGAGTGTAACGATTCGTGTAAAATATAATACAGAAGAGGAAGAGCCACTCCGCCATTCCTCCTTTTGCTGAAAGAAAAAAAGGGATCTTTCGAGCGAATCTGGAAAGCGCAGAACACGCGATACATCCATGCCTCGCTTTTGCGAAACTATATTATTACAAGTGGACGTCTGGGTGACGGAGCGAGAGAATTTTTCTCGTTTAATTGCGATGTGAAATAAGAAAGGAGCCATAAAGCCCCAATTAGAGAGACATTAATAAGAACAATTAGTATGAGGCAACAAGTTGCGCAACTCCTGCACCAAGCTCAAAGGCCCACGGTTAAGCGCATGGTTTTTAAAAGACATGCTAAGATCGAAGAGATAAATACATATTTGCTATTTATAATCCGGGCATCCTGTCGCTAATTGGGGCTGGAAGCACGTCATATCGCGAAACGATACAGCTTGTGATAATTAATGTATCTTGTAAGTGAAACATTAATGAAATTATGAGGGAGATAATGCCGGCCGTAGGTTATTTGGATGCACCAGATATTTACTCCGACGTAAAAATAAGAAAAACTAACTAGAAAATTGATCCTTTGGGTGACTTTAAAGAGGTTAGTGGTTATAGAAAAGATTCATTCCGAGCGGATATGAGGAGGAAGGGATTTAGAATAAAATTGTTCTAGAATTACTTCCGATGTCACACTGATATATGTAAGGAGAGGAGGATGATATAAATTGAGCTTGAATAGAGAAAAAGTAGGGAGGATCAAAAAAATTTAAACTTATTTTCAACAACAGAAAGTACACCGTGGATGATCGTCGGATATGGCATACCACGTATTCTTCGTCTTCATCGGCGTTTCGTTTTCACTTAACTCATTCATTCATTCGACAGAATTGTTACCTGTCCTCTTCTGCATGTTTTAGTATTCTAGTTAAAACTATATCGCAAGCTCAATTAATTCCATTCCAAAGAGTTCATGGTAAGATGATATTTATATTCATTTTATAAGCGAATAATAATGTGATGTGGAACATATAATAGGGCAGAATGTATTTCAATCTGCAAAATAATGTAGAATTCTTAAATCAGTTTGATCTGAAATCGGTTCACCTTCGATATCCTTACTGAAAATTATGTGAATTTAGAATGTCAATAAAGTACATACTACTATTATTACTATTATCTTTAGGATTGCAAGGAAAGCTTTCCGTAAATCGTAGCAATTCATAACAATTCGGTGAAGAATTCGTTTCAGCAGTAGCAATTGTTTTGGCAAAATAAAGTATATGGATCCTGAAAAAGCTTCCGCTCGGAATACGAAATTTCAACAAGTGAAAACATTGGTAACCAGATATTTGTGGTGTTTTAATAACCATCGCAGTGTATGTAGGACAATTTTCGAAAAATTCGCTGTAGTTCACTCAAATTCTCTCATATTATTTCTTTTACCGTAGTCCTTAGTAGAAACCTGAAATGTCACTCCAGGAGAACACGCTTGTATGCTTTAGAAACATTCATGGGTTGTATCACTCTAAATAACGTCCCTGAAACGATGCCATGTAAAAATAACAATCATGATTCTCGTGAGAATCGAAGGAGACTTTTACAGCATTTCAAATATAAAGCATATGTCTCCTCACAGGGACAAGACTACTTCAGAACGGAGACTCACACTTTCCGTTTTTTTGCATAACGAGATTTTCTCCGGATGAGAACAAGCAAATCGCACCACCAAAGAGCGAAAGAAAAAAATACGAGTTCCTTTTACTAAAACGATAGGCCTATAAAAAATTACTGGCGAGATTTTCCAACAAGGTATCCCGCTAGGTCTCGGGGAAAAACCACTAAAAATTTTTGATCTCTTTTCTTAGGCCAAAATATTTTTTTAACAAAAGTACATTTGCGAGAATGTGCGACTTTTCCCGGAACCTTGGCATTTAGATGGGTAAGAGGGATAACGAGTGATGGAGGAAAAAGAATTGTTGGTGTAAGGAAAGGGATGGGAAGGAAGAAAGGGGTTGATTTTTTTTATAGTGGGAACATTGTAGAGAAGAGTCAAGTGAATACGGTTAGATAATGGCCACACGCACCAAGAGGAGCGAAAGAGGCATTGCGAGTCGGAAATGATATTCATGAGAAGATCATAACGAGAGGCACGACCTCAAGAGATAAAAGCGCAATAAAAATGAGGGAAGGAGGGTTTGGGAAGAGAGAAAGAGAGGAAGGACCTGGATCGCGCGATAAGACGGAAATAAGATTCACAGCCGAGAGAATGCCTATCTGAAGACGACCCGTTCTTTCCGAGGAAACGCGAGGGAATTACAATTTTTTCTTTCCTGCAGAATTTCGGTGTGGCGATATCAATGCCTTCGAAGAATAAAAAGACGGTTCTAGCTTATACTTGCTTCTCAGAAGCAGTTTGTTATGTTCCTAAGGGAGCCTGACCGTAAACTTCTAGAATGAGAAGTTCTCGCCTGCTGAAAAAATAACCCGGTGTAGTGATTTCTCGTGTTCTAGTATATATCGTATCTTACGGGCATTTTTGTTGTAAAGATTATTTTCACAAAAAAATTAGAAAACGCATTATTTTAACAGCTGCAGTCCAGTATAGGGAAGTTTTCGCATGGACAGGGTTTTCCTCATAACAGTGTGTGTG
>KZ312439.1:1556629-1657771 GCA_000376725.2 Ladona fulva
ATATATATAAAAGCTATCAATTATTGAATTCTGCTCATGTTTGTGTAACTCCAACTGACTCCTTAGTTTACATAGTCATCAGAAGATCAGCATTTCATGTAGGTATGCTATGGATTGGGAATTAAGGACAGGAAGCATGAATGTATTTTTACCCACTAAAACTTGTCAGCAGTGAATCGTAAATTATTACACTTTCTTATTTTTTCTCCTTGTTTCTCCATTTACTTAAGGTATGATATGCCTCATTTTAGTGATTCGACGATCAATACGGTGAGTATATTTTTACAAAGTAGATGTCAATTAAATGACGAATCACTGCAGCGGTAGGAAAATTCCTTGGTAATGTGGAGCCCTAGACCAGCGAGGAAAGGCTAATTTTGCTATGTCGAAACAGAGTGCAGGGACTGTGTTGCGAACATATCGGTAAATGTTCTTTAAAAAATCCCGCACTTATGAGAAAATGCTGCAAGGCAGATACGAATCGAAACGTCGAAGAAACACGGAGAGAATCACTACCTAAAATCTTGACGGATTCCGTGATGACGATGATCATACTCCTTGGCTAGCAATCAACGAGGATTTTCCTTTCTCATAACCAACAACAATGAGAACGGATGATAACGATGTGGAAAAGGACCGCTGTATCCCTTAACGCTCCCTTCCTTAAACTCCTCCGTCTCTTTCACAGCCTCGATTAATGACGGAGTTCGTGAAAAGAGCGTCAAAATAGTCGACTCTCAAACACTGTCCGTTTAAAGCCTCAGGAACACGCGGAGAAGAAAAAAGAGAAAGTGACTAAATTGGGATGTGGGGGAAGTGAGGGTGCGAAGGAAGAGAGGGGGAGATGTGGCCGAAGGGTAGTTCGGCAAGGTATGGCGAGGAGGAAAAGGAAGGGGAAGATACCAAGTAAAAGCGATCGTGATCGTTGTCGACCATGTTTCGATTTAATCACATTCACTCCCCTCCTCCCATGTTGTTTACTTTTTTCTCCTCGTTATTTCCTCCTCCCCGTCCTTTCCTTCACTATCCTCCGACACAACCTATCAAAATTCTTGCCACCTTTACTCATTTCACAATTTATTTTCGCCGAGATTGGAAAAGAAGTATCCCCGCCTTCTCCTATAAGACCCGTATCACCTGCTCCATACGTCCTCGCCTACGCTCGAACCTAATCCCATCGCGTTGGTTACCGTTCCATTTCTCTCTCCCGACTCATTTATTCCGCCAACTCTCTTCGTTCTCACTTTTGATATGTCGCTTATTTCACATGGTAATAACAGTATGTAACGTGAAACCCATTCTTTTCCACGGGCTCGTAACATTGTAAAGATGATCGGACACGCTGAGTTAACTTTGGATGTAGGCCATCACTTTCCATGCATTCCCAAGGTGCTTCGTTGAAATTATGCTTTATGCTTACGTTTCAAAAGCTTTTCCTTACTTCGCAGTTCAGTCGTAGCTCTTAGAAGAAAAGTGCAAATCCTTACTGAGGGTCCCGCGTTAACAAACCGTTATCTCGGGGCGTACAAAAACACCAATTATCACGCGCCTAATCACCCAGATAATCAGATCTTTAAAACCGTCACGGTCTGAATGAAGGCAATGTTTCAAGTCCCAAACGACGCTCGGAGAGTAATAATAGAGAGGGAAAGGAAAGAGAAGAAGCGGCATTAACACCCACCAGAAGCTGTCACGATGTCCGAGAGCCTTTAGAAAAAAAACCACAAGTAAAACGAGTAATCTTAATTAAAGGAAAACTGCCAGACACACACGGTTAGTGGATACGCTCCCCTTTGCGACAGAAGGAAAAGATAAGGGAAGAGAGATAGGAGGGAGAAAGGGGTGAAGGGAGACGATGTTTCCCAGCAGACACGCGCTTCGATCGATAGGCGGAGCCACCGTCGGCTAAGAAACGGATGCTCGCAAACAGAGGTGAGGAGGGAATGTCCTCCCAAGGACCATCCTGTACACCTCCCCAACCTCACCTCTCACTCCATCCTCTAAGATTTCTCATACCCCAATCCACACACATATACACTCTCAAATACACACTGGCGCGCATACCTCCATCAGTATAGGAATCCGCCCAATCGATTTTCAGAGTCGATATATAGATGGCGGTAGGGTATTGCCGGAGAGGAGGGAAGACGGTGACATTGGGCGGGAGAAGAATCGAAGATGGCCAGGGGAGATATGGAGAAGCAAGGAGAGAAAGAGAGGACTAGAAGCCGTTGAAAACTGAAATATTGAGGCGGAGATGAATTTCGGATAAAAATATAGGAAAGTCCAATGAGAGAGACAGACACCTCAGTGATTAGCCTGGATCGACTTCGAACGAGATCGACAAATAAGTATTATAAGAATCTTACATTATGGAAGCATAAAATTATAGTCTATGATATAATACTAATATTTATGCATAATACTTGTATCTATATTTCTCAAGTATATTATCATAAAGAAAAGGTTGGACTGATGGAGCAGAAAATACTAGGCTGCATAGACGAAAATGTATACATTTTTTTGCCATTCTTTCGTAATATAAACATGATTTTACCTCTACAAGTGTATGAATTGAAATGAAGCGAATTATAAAATTAAATAGGAAGGGACATGTAAGTTTCGACTCTTGTAATTTTTTGAAGTAGAAGTTCCGGTGAAATTTTAAAGAAAAATAGCGTCTGGTATACCACGTTTCATCCTTATTCTTAAAATACCAATCGCATACCGATCCCTTCTGCTCCTCCAAGGAAGAGTTCCTTCTCTTACATCCCGTCCGTATCAAATGCTCACTTATTCCATTTGCTCCGGCAACAGAGAATTTCTCTCCTTTATGCTAATCCCTCCGTGTTGTGAGTCGAATACTTGATTAAATCGCAGTCTCGTCCTCTCTTTTCGCCCTTTTCCTTCGTGTCCAAACATTCCAGCCATCCAAGTTTTATTTAATTCTTCCGCGGGTTCATTCCCGTTATTCAGAGCGCCTCCGGGTAACTAAAAGAAACAGGTGGAGCTACATCGCATGGGAATGCAGGAGTTTTAGGGACGTAAATGAATACAGAGCCGTTCCTCTCTCCGCTTTTAATTCCGTTCGAACATCGATAAAGCGTTCGGTTCGGGCGATTCCGGGCGACTACCAACTTCTGCGGGACGCGTGGACAAAAAACCGAGTTAATTACCCAACTGGCTAAACACTAACGCCGACGTGGGCCATTATTTCGATGGAAACACATTGCATGGAATAAACGGAATTCGTTGTAAAACGCGTGACGACAAAATTGAACAAAATTAAATTATTCCAGAAACTTATCCATTTATCGGGAGAGCAAGCTTGTCATACAATGCCCATGTCTGCGGTCATTTCGTATTCAACGAATGTCCTCGATCCCGTAACTAGCATTAGTTGCTCTGTTGTGGGATTAATTCAGCAAGTAGTTCAAAATAGGAGTTGAAGTGACGACGTTGATTTACGAATCAAATTTTATCTCCCTGCGTTACTCTAGTTGAAGTCACCATAAAATATCAGAATATCAAGAATACTGGCTTATTTTCGGAGAAGAAGATGAGGCTTCTCTGAAAGAAATAATGAAACGCCTCCAAGAAGCTTTTCAAACCCATTACCTGATTAGAAAGCCTTTTATGTCTTCGCCACTCCATCCCTCTCATTTGTCAATTCCATCTTCCCCCGAGTTCCATATCGTCCCACAATACTCTCCTCACTCCTCTATAATTCCTCGTTTATTTTTTCTTATAAAGCATCTAACCATAGATCCTCCCACGAGAACGTCTCCCTCAACCTCGGGATAGCCTTCGGCGAAAGAACAACTTCCCCCTTTAAAACTCAAATCATATAAGCCAACGACCGGTTGCTCGATCGCCAACAGACGCACCGAGAGCATCTCATCATCATCATCATCCCCTTTTAACCTCATCTCCTTTCTACCTCTCCCATCTTTCTTCCCTTTCTCCCGAGGGTGTAAAATCATCGCGTCTCTCTCATTCTCCTTCCGAACGCCTCCCATCGCTCAAACCGTCTGCTCTCCGCCATCCACACGTCATCTTAGCCGCGTTAAATGTTCTTGGGGCGGAAGCTTATGCCGTCGATCTCCATTAACTAGGCTCCTTTTATTATTTTTTTACCGGTTGAGATAGAAATGATGATTGACGTGAATGAACGGCGCTAAATATTCGGTTTATTTCATTGAAGAGCTCGAAGCAATTACGGAGCAAGGGTAAGGGTTAGATAGGCATTGCTTGAACGAAAGGAATAAATGACTGAACATGCATACACATGATATGGAAGGCGTCGGCATCTTTTAATTCCTGAAATCCTACCTGAATTTAGAATAAATATAAGCTTTAAGTGCCTACGTTAAATCCACGATTACGTTAAAAATCCACATTCTTGATGAATATGAATTAAAAAATAAATCTACGTGATTTCGGCAGTTTTGGCGAAAACTAAATATGTCTAATGAGGACGTTTGTCGTTGTGATTTTCATGCAACTGACTAAATGAGATGGATTAGATCCTTTGAATGCCTATGATTTTTATTGCTCGAAAAATGGCGCGATCGCAATGAATGAAATGTCAAAACATGTCGCTGCATAAAATTCACTAAATTATGCTATATGAGTATTTAACCTGCAATATTTCAGGCATAGTAACCTTTTAAGGTCCAATTTTCAAGGAATGAATTGATCTTCTGAGTTTATTTAGTTACGTGGTTTAGCTTATTTAGTTTTGGAAGCATTGTGGAATGTATAATAATTTTGGAACCTCTGCTGCGTGGGACCTCGGGTGGCCGATTTATTTTCCCCGTCAACAAGCCCCTCATTTCCCGCTGGATCGAATGCGATCTCCTCGTGTCAATCACGGCATCGCAGGGTGCAAATTGCAAAAGTTACGTTTCCTTATCCTCAATCATCACAGGGAGAACCTCCTTCCGGGAGGTCGTAAGATATCGTCGGCTCTCATTCCTTAATCATCCACGAAAGATTAACGAGAACGATCATCGCTTCGGAGATGGATGATTGAACTCGAGCAAACATTACAAATTATCATCTGTGGCTATAATCGGATAGACGTGAAAACATCAGCACTCTGGGAATGAGAGGAGATTGAAACAAATACGTCGAATCTATTAGGAGCTCTTGATTTATTTGTCGGTAATGAGGCACCGGTCCAATAAGACGACACCGTAATTTCATTGCATCCCTTCCTCTCCATTCCAGAGCTACCCTTTACAGAACTCTTTATCGGATGAAACGAATTCGGAGTGGAGCTACTTCGGCATCTAGGGAAAATGCAGTGTGGGTGAAATAAGGAACCTCGGAATTTCCGAAGCCCGCTGGCCTGGTTCAGAATGCAGAAGGGAGGGGTTAAAAGGTGAGTTCCACCCTCACACATATTTTGCCCAAAGCCGTAAAAATAAAAAAGTAAATAAAATTCCCCCTTTTCTTTCCCTTCGCTCTTTAAGAGATTCTCTTGTTTTTTATATCCTCCCAAGCGGAATAATCACTCTCGTGTGTCCTTCCTCCGCTTAAAATTCGGAAAATAAAGCGGCGCGCGCACCGGGTTAGATATTCATGGCATTCCTGGGAAACTTGAGAGTGGCGCAAACTGCTCACTCTCTTTATTATTCAGATAGAAGGAAACGGAGAAATATGGAGAAGAGGAGAAATGGGAAGATAGAGGGGAAAAGAAAAGAAAAAAAGGAGATGATAGCTAAGTCTTTGGTGGGGTGCCCTAGGGACCATTAAGTGGGACTGGTTAACCCGAAACAAAATCCCACCAACCAAAGTTCCCACTCTTTCCTCTTTTTAAAACCCTCCCACACCACCACGTAAGCCCCCCGCGATCCCTAATTTCCCCACCCACCTCGTTCGATGGGTTCCGGAGGTAGAAATCTCCACCCCCACGCCCACGTAGTTCATTCCGTCCTCCCGCCACCCCACGACTGCCTCCAGGATTTCCCCGTTCCTCTTCCCATACCATCCGCACCACACCCCCCGGTCCATCCTTAGTTTCGCAGCAGCGACGATCAAACTGATGGCTACGGGCGAGAGGATATGACTCGAGGAAGCGAAGGCAACGGAATGGACTTACGGAATGGGAGGGAAGGGATCTTCGAAAGGCTGGAGGCGTGCTTTTGCGCTGGGCGAACGGGCATTCCCACGTAATTGGTGAGGACGTTTTCTGTCCAGATGGGCTGTCTGCTTTTTACGAATCCCCCCGTTCGCGAGAGGAGGACCATTTACGAGTTCATTTTAATAAACTTCCATATTTTATTCAATATTACGTACAGTCAGAATACGGAGACGAAGAAAAGAAAAATGAAATCATATCCTGCCTCCTAACTTGTAGATATAACCCATCCTCTTCATTTATGAACCGATTTCTCCGGCGCGACCACATCTCGTTGCGGGACGCAGTTAAAATTAACGGGAAAGCGCGAGGGATATTTCGATGCGGCGGATTATATTGCAGCATTTATTTTATGGTCATCAATTAGGAGACGAGGGGACAATGGAGAGCAAAATGACGCAAAAGAATTCGAAGTACGCGCTATTTGTATTGTAGGGTTCATTCATCTGCTTATACGACAGGGAGAGGCTCTAAAATCCTGCACATTATTGCCAAGTGATGAAATGGCGGAGAGGAAAGCTTTGTCATGGATACGACGATATGGCGAGGGAAAGAGGCCGAGTTTGTTTGTGGTTTTTGAGGACCAAACAACGTGGAAGGAGTATCTTCGATATAAGCGATGGATCTATTTTATGTTCCTCTTGCGGTTCATTATTCTCCATCTATTTTCATCGGGAATTAAAAAAAGGTCGAGAGCGGAGAAAGAGCTATTGAAAACGAGAGGAAAATAAGAGAAAAGAGGAGAGTGAAAGGTTGCGAACACATAACATCGTGCGCCCCTTAACAGGGTATCCCATCTGCGCAAGAGAGAGGATGAGATTGGAGGGAGGGATCGCTAACAACTCTTGTTAACGCGAGCCTCGAACGGTGTGGGAGAGTGTGTGAGAGAGAAAGAAATCGCCGAGATGGTGTTTGTGAGGGCGGAAAATGAGGATGGGGAAAGGTCCATCCCGTGCCCCTCCACTCTACATCCCCCTTAAACTCCCTTTCATTCTCCATCACCGCAACCCTTATCTCGCACTTAAAACGTCCTAGTGCGTTTTTGTATCTTTATCTCAGCCGCCATCTTTTCTCGAGATCCTTCAACACGTATGCCCCCGCTCTTATGTTCCTCGCAAAACGGATTTTTGATTTTAAAATCAAAATTGACAAATATCATAGTTTGTTGGACAGGATTTGATATAATATGTATTACAAATGGATACAGAAAACTTGGCGAAGCCAAATTATTCTCAACTGATATAAATTACAAGTTAGTATCTCATTTCTTCTCTTTATTCAACGTAGAGGGAGAATTTCTTTGCTATTTAATTAAATATGAATGTGATTAATCGCTTCGATTTAGGGTGGGATTAAGTACTTTAGTCCCTCCATGTATAGGAAACGGAAAAAGACAAGAATTTTAGAAGTACTGTTTGTCAGTCCAATGAGAGAAGTTTGTGGAAAGTACATGGTATCTAGGGATAACAGCTATAAAATCTATCACAAAATAGAAACAAAATAGAAAAAGAGTTATTGATTGTCTAAAATGGTGGGAACTCTCTAAAAGAGTTAAATTTACGTCATAGATTGTCTTAGAACCTGTTCAAAGGATGCTTATTTTTCTAAAAAGGTGGAAATTAACATGAGTTATCAATGAAATAAGATAAGTTCAAGACGTTTATTCCTCCTATGTCAAGGTGTCTGAGGTGATAATTGGGCACATAAAAAGAAATATCTTATCTGCCAATAAAATCTATAAAGGCAACTCATCAAATACTCGTCAAGCTATTAATTAATTAAATGAGAACTTGGCCGAAAGAAATTATCGGAGCGGTTTCATAATTTACTTTCGGAATAATTATGATTTTATCATACGAAGGGGACGCCCGAACGCGACGCCTCGTTGAATCAGTCATTCTTTCCCCGATGTTCTCTTATTAACACCAGCTCTCCACAATAAAAGAATCGATGACCTGACAGGAAAAACACACCCCTCAATAATCCATTCCACGCTCAATTCAAAGAACGACAAAAGATTGATGAGATTATCTGACTTTCAATCTTCAATTTCTCTTCAGTTATCTAGTCTTGCCACCATTAGTCTGTTTTGGAAATAATAATATTTTCCATCAACGATATAACTCAATGGTATACAATTTTGATATTTCTAGTTTTACTCGAAAAATTACCCATGAATCGAGTAGGTTAATCAGGTAGTTATCGGTTTATCCGCAGCGCCGACAAGGAGAAAGCTTCGGGGCAGTGGAAGCGGATATTTTATCGTTGGAAGTATTTACGTGGATAAGCTTCCTCGCACTTGCCTCGTATTTGGAATTATCGAAAGTCTTTACAACTCCGACCTCTCCTTGGACTACTATTTTCATTTACAAGACCAACATAAACATCAAGGGCCATGCTCTTTGTTCTCTACCAATCAACACCAACATCATTTTCGATCCAGCGGACATTTCTTCAGCACTTTTCCTCGAAGCAGAGGAAGAGAGAAATAGCAATAACAACTACTGCATCGAGAGTCTTGTACTCATCCTTATCTTAGATCTTCCTCAACCTATTCACCCACCGTAATATCTTTCCCCTTCTACTCGCCCTCCGTGGCTTCTTTGTTCAATCTCTCGACGCGCCCGCAACATGCGATTCCTCTCGCTGAGTCTATCGCCAACGCCACCAAAGGGCAACAAAAGGCTCTTAATATCCAAAACAAGATAGCGATATGTTGACTCAAACTTATAGAGTCCTTCAAAAAATTTTACGATGGTATTTGCATATAATTGGGCTGATTTTGGTAGGGAATTCAAAGTTGAGGGTCTTTGCGGGGGAAAACTACGTACAAAAAATTTGGAACTCAGATTCATCCTATTGAATCAGGAAAGAAAGAAGAAAGGGTTCATAACTTTTCTTCTTTTTTGTTTTATGCACATCACCCAGAAAATAAACACAGGTAATATAGCAAAAATCGCGCATAGCTTTAAAATCTTTAAAAAGAGAAATGGTAGGTACATTTATGAATAGAGTGCCAAGGGCTGACCGAAATTTTTCGTTCTTTATTTGTGGATACAAGGTTTAATGAAAAATGCGCTTTAAATGGTCGCTCAACGTGTAGATAAAGATCTAGAAGTATTTAGGTTAGAAAAATTATTCCGAAAGTAAATAATTCCCATCGAAAAACAGGTATATCGGAAAATTGATATTATTCCCCTACAAATAACCATGGATTTACGATTAGTCGATGTTAAAGTAATTATTTCTTAAAATGAATATAATTTAAAGTTCTTTGACAAGTCTTAGTCACTCACTGGGAGCGCAGGAAGCTCCAACAAAAGGAGAAATTGAAACTATTCCCCTCCTACCATTCCTCAAACTAAATATGATGTCATTAATATCTCTCCAATAGATCATGAACCCACGTAGTAAAAGTTTCCTAAAGCCCATAATTTGAATCTATGTAAATTTAATGGTATAGTGGTTACGATTAGCTTATATTTATATCAACTAAAGAGTTCGAAATGGACCGGAGGTTTACGAAATCAGGCGCACGCAAAGCTCTCGGAATTAAACCCATTAAAGGTTTAAAAAAGACTGATATCCCTAATATGATGGAGTATCGAGATTTTCCCCTTTCTATCCCAGATTCCTGAAGAGGTAGGATCGAATATCTAACTTCGAAGGGTCCATTCACGTCGAGAAGGGAGAAAAACAACTCATCTTAATGAGAGCCCTCCCTCCAGGCCATCTCTTTTGAATAACGCCTCACGTTTGACAAGGCCTCGCAATATAAAAGTTCTCAGCTCATTCAATAACGAAGGGCTCTCACACATGGCCCTTTCTGTTGGGCGCATGCTAATGATTGGAAAATAAATATGCGAAGCGAGAGATCGCGAGGGAAGGAACATAAGAAGAGCGGGTCAAGTAGTAGAATTCAAATTTGATGACGGGGCAGTGGGGACGCCCGCATTGACAGCTGAAGTGTAATAGGGTATGAGAGGAATACAGCTTAAGAGAGGTAGAAATGAAAGAAGGGAATTACTTTGATGTGAGATAGAAAGATTGGTTTGGTATTGGAAGATTTGAGGTTAGGGGGGGATAGGAGTAGATCAGAGTGGAAGCGTTATTTAGGTATTCGGAGATATGATACATACTTATAACTGCTTGTCCTAGGAATAGGATTGGTTGAAGCGATAGCGAAGTCGACCTCATCACTAATTGGCGACGTTCTACCCTTTTTTTTATTTTATTTTATTTTATTTTATTTATTATATTTTATTTCTTAATTCATTCATTCTCTTCCACCAAAAATAATGAGAAGGAAGATCTTTCAATGAAATTTTAAACGTCCTATGAGAACGATAACGAAGTACTGGTAAAAACTTCAAGCACACTAGAAAAAATGGCATGTGAAGTACTACTCTAAGAGAGATTGTAAAAAAATGGAAAGTTTATTTCCTTTGTGTCGATTTTTGGGTTGCTTTTGTACGCAAATGATAGTAATGAAATGATTCGCGAGGATTCATAAATCCAGATAAAGTCATACTTTTATCATCTAAACAACGTCCCTGGAGTTATTTTATATTCTGTGGATTTTATCGGGATCTAATCAAAAGATGATGCAGGCTGAGTATTGCTGAATTGATAATAATATCCTATGGTGGTTTTTTCTTTGGTTTCTATTGTTTAATAACGCTTCCGTATGAAAATATTTGTGAAATATTTTTTATTTCAAAAATTTAAAAACAGATCTAATTAATCATTAAATGTTTATTTTACGTGTCAATACTGATGTACTCGGAAGGTTTTGGCCAGGAAGCCACGACGTGGTTTCACCATCAAAGGGAGCTTCGGTTTGCGAATGAGTTGGCTAATAGCGAACGAGTGGTTTTATACGGGAGTGACTTTTATGTGAACAGATTTTCATTCGCTAATGCGAAAAAGCAAATAAGCCAATGGGAAAAATTACAGAGCACAAAGGCATCGCAGTTCCCTTTTTCATCGGTTCAATTTTCGGTCTAACGCGCTTTCGCTACGCTATCACGGCCTCCCATTGTGGAAGAATCTCCTACGGGCGATTCCCCATTTACCACCCATTAGCCGGATTGATTCCCGCGGCGAATCGCAGAAAGGGTACAGGAAGAGATGGGGGAGCAGTGTCGAGGAGGTTGGGATCAAATAGAAAATGAAAAGGGGTGCAATGGCGGGGTTTTCTCTGAGGGGCGAGTTGGAGGCGCTAAGAGTCTCGAGGATGCTTTAAAGGCGGCCACACGCACACACTCGCGTCCCCTTTTCGCCTTTGATAAAACACACTTCTCGTCGAGGAGCGCGAGTCGAAAGGTGTTCCTTTAGAGTTTTTCTTTCCGTTCTCGGGTGACCGAGAGTTTCCTGAAAGAAGATATGGAAGATCCTCTCTAAGGATCATTATTCAGAGACGAAACAGTGAGTATTCATGAAGCTGAAAAGAAAACCAAACGTCATTTTACCTAAGTGACATTTCCTTTTACATTGAAATGAGCCGTATGGTTAATTAATAGCACGCTCGAGGTATTTTAGGGAATCCTATTGCTTGGCTGACCTGGCATCTTATACAACTCTATGAGGAACAAATTTGCAAGCATGTAACTCATCGGTTAGAGTGGGATTTGATTTCGGTACCGCGTCGTTGCATTCTTATAGGAACTAATATTTTCCGGTAAATGCTGTTACATTCTCCATAGTATGTATTCATATATATACATATATGGATTTTTAGTATTGATCTATTTCCTCAGATTATAATCATTTTTCCATACCAAAAATTTTTACTGGACTACCTATATGGAGAACGACACAACTTCTAACAGAAATGAAGCAAAAAAGGCAAAATTATGATACTCGTTCATAGTTAGTTCTTAAGCGTAATATCAGTTTAGGATATAATAATATATGTAGACAAATCTTTCTCCTTGAGAAAAGAATGAAAGTCGTTAAGTTGGATTGATCAATATTACAAAGGATTTAGAGATATGGATAAAGGGTTATGGAGAGTGTTTGGAGCATAGAAACTATTTCGCAATGTTATCTCCCTAGTTCTTCGCGTTATTTCAATACAAGTGGCACTGCCACGCAAACTGTATAGCAGAAGCGGTCATAATTATAGTATAATAAAGAGAAGGATGGATATGATTTTACAGATAATAAAGTAGGATTAGAAAAGGATGACGGAGTATGATCTAGGAAAGGAAGGCAAGTGGAAAGAGAGCTATTGTAGCGCGTCCAGGTGCGTCTCCTGCTCCACATTCTCTCGGGCGATCGTTGAATTGAGAAGTGGTAACATAAAAAGAAACGGTTGTTTGAGGAGGGAGGGCTTAAAATGTCATGTACTTATCCGCCCAACGAGTCCCTCTCTATTTGTAGAACAAGAGGGGGATAGATATCGCCTGATAAGTGTGAAAATTGTCAGTGTTAATCATCTCAACGTTAAGTTAATTTTGATACAAATGCTATTCTCATTATATTACCTAAAGTTATATTACTGAAAATTTGACTGCGTACTTTTAGTATTCCTGTTTCATACAGAGTGGAGATAATGAAACAATGCAGACCAAGCAGACATCGTATGTATGCAATTCATAATATTACTTAGTGTTTTGAGAGAGAATAAGTTGTAAATGGAACCTGAGGCAGCGTATTAAGATCTTTGACAAACTTCCTTCCTTCTTTTAAAATATGTTATGTAAGATTCCAAATTTATTGCATGGCTTGTGAACTCTGTGGTCATGTATGACTAGATTCTTGCCCCATCATGGAAGCTCAATAATTTCTTTATTTTCTTAGTGTTTTGGAAATGCAGATACATTTTAGTAAAGCGCATCAAATTAGTGAAGATGGGGAAAATTTCGCTTAACTGTCTTAATTATTTTAAGAAAGTCTTTATTAAGGCGAGATTGAGACTAAAAAGTCTCTTCTTCCATCTAACCTGTTCTTGGAGATAATGAAACGATAATGAATTTTAGAGTGCTGCTGAACATTGAAACGGAAATTTAATTCCTGAAGCGACATGCCCACGAATTCTCGCGAATCCTCAAGCATGTGAAATGCTTTTACATCTTAAATTACATTTTAAATGTCATCATAGTTGATAATTAATTAATGCCGTATTTGCTATTATGATGAAAACAAGAAAGAAGAGGCATCAATACGCTGAAGATTATGCGTTATCTACTAACGATTATTACGTTCCGTGATACGCCTCAAGAATTCACATGAGCGAATCCCTTCTTCATTCATAACTGGCTGTCCTCAATATTCGGCAAATATCAATGGCTACAGACTTTTCATCTCACATACGCATATAGAGATTATTAAGGTTTGAAATAGGTCCTTTAATTCGATTGACGTAGATTTTTTTTAATGTACAGAGAGATCTTTTTGATGGTACAAGTAGAGCGAAAGACAGAAGGATGGAAGAAGATTTATAAAAATGAAGAGAGTGAGAAAAGGGGAGAGAGGGCAGGTGAATAGCCGGCACACGCCGAGCTTAGATACACCTGTCGGTCGGCCGCACTCAAAAGAATTTACGGGCCCAGAATAGGAAGAGGGTCCACCGGAAAAATTAATAGGGAAGAAAGAAGTGCATTAAGAATATATTGGGGTTAAGGAAGGAGTGGGGAAAGGTGCCATCTCTTAGGTTTTTTCTTGTTGAGCCATGAAACAAAGCACGTCTTCGCGTGTGGAGTAAAAGTGCTTAAAAGAGGGCGCTTTTGTTTCCGGACTGGCGTCCGAAGGGAATTCACAGAAATAATTTTTTGTTGAAAGCGAAATGGGGGAAGGAACGGTGCCGAAATTCGTAAATTGGATTCACGTGAGTCGAATTGGCGTGGGATTTAAAGAAGCAGTTCGGCTTAAATTGTGCTGCATCATATACATTAGTAGGAAATAAAGACTGAAAATATCTACCTAAATCATCATGCGGAATGCGAAGCACATAGGATCAGTGGAATCCATTATTCATCGCCAAATGTGGACAGAACCGTAACCAACGCTAATATTTCAAAGTTTACTGTCGTTGATGCGAAGGTACTCGCATTTATATCAACGTTTCTATTCTTTTTCCGCTACACGTACGTATGAGCTCATGTACGTTACGTACATGAGAATGTTTTTTTGAAAACTATCAGTAATTGAAATTAAGGAAATCATGGGTAGCTAAGTCTGTAATCAAGATTAATGATCTGCCAGAATGGTTCGATAAGAAGTCATTATATATAAAACTATAATAGACAGTTATGATTGTTTACAAAATAAGGCGTTATGGCAGACCTCGATTAAAAAATTTTTTAGCTCTCTCATTAGGCTGATGAAAGTTGTAGATTCCCCTTATAAAAATAAAGTTGGCCCGGCTCCCATCTTCGACTGGAGTATAATTAACGCCGCACATTTTAAAGAAGTTGAAGTAGTCGCGTATGCATCCGGACGGTCTTCCTACAAAAAAATCGACGCAAAGAATAATAGGACCAGACGGAAGAAGAGAATTTTGAACCGGATTGCCCCTCCTCGGAGTACTATTAGCCACCTGAAGCGAGCGAAATAACAAGGTGAGTGAGAGAAGAAGCAGCGGCTCGTAGGATTTGTGAACGGAAGACAAAGGGGAGAGTCGATAAGAGGAGGTGAAGCGCCACTTTCGGACAATAGCCGGATAAGGTGCCCTTATTTTGAGGGCCTCCACATCCCCTCGAAAAGGAATAAAAACGAAGTTGTGGTATCTGGCGGAAATATTTAGGCCCCGCCAATGATTAACAAGCCTCGGTAAGGAACGCGTAGCTAAAAGGTGAAAGAGGTCGCCAAAGCACCTTTCGTACGGTTCAGAAAACGTGCCACCCTTGGGCTGGCCATGCATTTTGTGTTTGGGGGAGGCATCAAACGATTTCCACCGGTCCATTAGTTTTGTGGGGAAAAATAGTAGGGTCACGGAGGTGGAGGAGGGTTTCGAGGGAGTTGAATTCAGTGTCGTTGTTTGTGGAGAGACATTGAGAGTTTTATTCCTTCCGTTTGTGCGTGTCTACGATGCCCTTCCGACCCGTCGCGACCTCCGCACCTGCCAAAGATTGAAGGCCGCAGCGCCGACAGCGCCTCTAAAACCACCACCTGCTCCCCCGCAGCTCTTTTCCTTCCCCTTCAGCTCTCCTCGAGAAAGGACCAACCGTTATAAAACAGTCCTTTTCGGCGAATTCAAAAAGTTTTTCGTCGCCACCCGGAATTGTGTATGATTGAGATACACTCAGCGTGTGGATTTAATAAAAATGCGAGCTTATTGACATGTAGTCAATTCTTCAATCACCTTCTTTCTAAAGATGTCAGTATATGTTCAGTGACATGTAGTCAATTCTTCAATCACCTTCTTTCTAAAGATGTCAGTATATGTTCAGTGCGTACCAGTTAGAGATCGATTCATATTCATCTCTTTTATCATGAGTTTCCAAGCATTTGATTCAGCGTATAATAAGCAGAATTAAGATATAATACTTTAACTCGATTTATTAAAATTTTATATTTAACAAGGAAAGTAATCAACGTGGTCGATAGTGTCATAGATCCAAAATAATAGCAATGCTCATGATTTTAATATTCCGCGATATTGAGTATGTCGTACATTATATCAATCAGGTAGAGTAATAGAATCGATACAAAGCGTCTCATTAAGAATATTAGTAACGCATAATCTGACGTATTTATTAGAAGTAGAATATAAATGTATGTATATATACATAATATGAGAGTATTACTCATAATAGCGTTAATTTTAAGGGCACATGAGTTTAATGAGTATGTTAATTTTACAAGTTGGAACCCCTTCAAATTATAGAGATTAGCTATATGAGTCACTTTATGTTGAATTATAGAAAATATTATGTTTCTAATGTTGTATGAATTATTTTTATTAATAATTAAATATTTTTTATTATATTTTTTAAATACAGAAAGATACAATTCTCAGAGGAAGAATTTAATATATATGAGAAAACCCTCATTATGACGTATACCTTCCGCGGGTCATCGCCGCTCCTCTTTAGAAGACGTTTGATAACTTCATTTTCTTACACTCACATTTGACATTGTGGCTCGGAGATGGAACTACCTAGCGCATATTTTAAGTCTTAGTGTATACAACTTTGCCCAAGCACATCCATTCGGCCATTTTGTCATCATCTTCCTTCTGTATATCTTTCTTTTCATTCGCGTTTTCGGTGTGACTCCACATCGCTTCACCCTCTTCTTATTTTCTCTGCCAAACGATCGGTTACACTCCCTCCCTTCGCAGAATCTTCATTCGGTTTGATTAACCCTTTAAAAAGAGATATCTCGGGAAAAACTCCTTCAGTGAGGGCATCGTAGATTCCGTACGCAAATTTTCTCACGTTCGCGGGGAAATGTTTTCGCGATCCTCCATCCCCACCTATTTCTTGTACCACCGCGTCTATCCCTACGCCTCCACCCCCTCCTTCTCGTAATCCACGCCCCTTTCTCACGCCGCTTGTGGAAGGGCTCCGCGCATGTCCCCGTCCATCGATTATTCCAAAGGCCAAACCCCAAACACTGTTCCCGATCCAAACTCCAAATCTCTCCCACTGCCATTCCTTCCTCGCCGTCTCCTTCATTCCTTAGCTCTCTCCTTTCCTCCTCTCTCCTCTTTTTCCCACTCACTCTGTTCTCTCTTCACCTTCCTTTTCTCCTCGAATACTTTCTGAACCCTTGGATCCCATCCTTGGATTTCGCCTTCACCATTTACATCGGAAATGAAAACTTTTTTCCCATGCGAAATGATCGCGGATGTTGAGGAGGCGGTGGGCGGACGGACGGCGGTGGAAGGAAGGTGGGGATCGATGGAGGCGAGACCCGAGGCCCTGATTTATGTGACGTGTTTCGGCAGTTATGCGCATTAAACTAAAATCGTGGAAAAAATTGTTTCGGTTCGGTAGCGTTTTAGGAAATGTTCGGTACTTGGTCCGGTTCGCTCTCGAATTCCGTAGCGGAGTTACGAAAAGGGAAAGGAATTAAATGGCGTGACGCTCAGAGGAGTTGCAACCTGTCCTCAGTGATTAAGTAACACAAGAAAAAGTCTTCTTTTAAGATGCGGTGCAGTAAATATTAAGGGTTTTTAAAGAATTATAGTAGCATAAAATACAGTACCTAATTTGTTCAATTGATGTGCAAGATTTGAACGATAGTAGCAATTCAGATAAGATAAAAACCCTGAAAAGAGAGATTTATTCCTAGTAGCAGTATTGTTAAAGGTGCTTCGACAGCTGAGGTCATTTCGCACGTAGGCTCCCACCGGGAATCAAACCCCGGGCCGCCTTCACAGAAGTCGAACGCGTAGTCCACTTGGCTATCCGGGAGCCCCGAGATTTATTCCTTTAATTTTTTTAGAGCATCGGTTTTTATGTCATAATATATAGATAAATAAGTGATATTAACCGATTGTTAATGAAAGGAGTTATACTTAAGTATACGAATATTGATTATACATTTCCTGTAAAATCGCCCCACCTGACACGAACCACGCTTGATGAAGTACAGCAGACACACTTTTGATTTTCTATAAATATGTACTTGCAGTTTTTCTCACTCGTTTCCCAGTTTCGAATAGGATTTTAATCCTCAAAGATATTTTTGCCGAGTAGTCTCATATATCTCTATCAACGGTAATGAATTACCTCAATTATCTAATTGGCAACAAAACCCCAATAGTCTCCCCCCAATATACGTAATCCCCTCACCTAAAAGATTCCTTATTCATGAGAATGTGACGTCATTTCAAGGACTACACGTGGTCGTAGTTTATTAATTCTCCGCCAGATTCCGATTCTTTCTTCCCCAGAGGCTCTCTTCATTTCACGGGCTACGCTCTTCTCCAAGAGATACCTCTCCAATTTTCCTTTTCCCTCTACGGCACTCCCCCTAAACTTCCTGCCCGCCAAGCATTTCTCGGACAAAAATCCTCCTCGGAATAATGGATGCAAATTACAGTTGAGAGGTTGAATATAGGCAAATGCAATCGGAGGGAACTCCGGCTGTGGTGGGAGCCGATATGGCAAAGTATGGAAGAGTGGGGTGAGGAGTGAATGAGTGGTGGAACGGGATGAGGCGGCGGAGAAGAAAAGCTCGAGGGGAAGAGAAGAAAAGAATGAGAGGAAGAAAGGATGAAAGGGGGTGTGTTTATATGCATCTGGATTCGGTTTGAAAGGGGGAGCAGCGGTGGGTTATGAATAAAAATGGAAGACTAAGAATGGGGAGGAGGGAACGATTGAGAACCAATGGTATGTGAAGGGGAAGGACCAAGAGAGCCCTGCGAAAAAAATGAATGATCATGCGGCTATGCAAATTTCTGAGGAGTGCAGGAAGACGAGAGGATCTGAAGATCATTATTTGCCTTTCTTTTTCCTCTATTTACGGTAGATATGGAGATGGCGATCGCTTTAAATGTTATACTCTGTTTACTGTGGGAAAATGTTTTGGTTGATTGCTAATCGGTCTTTATGGAAATATTTCGGACTTCTCTTTGTCATGAGCCACGTTAAATATTTGCTTTGAGGTCACGATAGCTTTGAAGATGATATACTTGGATTCTTTCAGACGAAAATCGACCACAAGCAGTAATTTTAACCTCGTTTTATTCATCTATGCGCTTAACTTTCCTCAAATTAATTTTTAATTGGAATATACTAGAAATTTTGGAAATACTGTGGATAACTAGTGCACATGCTACAGAGAAGTTGAATGTTTTTAAACTCCAAGAAATCATTGATTAAAACAATGAATAGTTTACTTGAAAGCTGACGGAAGTGGCATCATTGTTTTTTTTTTCTACTTGACAGCTAAATCTCAAGAACGTGCATTCTAAAAATGGTTAGACGTACTCAATCATAATGAGAAATATTCTTTCAGTTATACATTCATGAGATAATTTGATATTCACTAAATAATATTCGTGAAATACTATGGTTCCCTTTATACTATCCGTATACTATGGTTCCCTTTTCTTTCGGTGAGCTCCCACTGTCAAAATTACTTCCGAATGGTTTCAAGGTCGTCTCCTTGCTAAAAACTTGAGAGATATGAATCTAGAAAAAGACGCTGCAGCCATCGAACTTAATCAATGAGAATTGTGTTTCCTTGTCCACTCCATCGAGGTACACAATGCTCATGGGGCGCGAGAGAATACTGCTATCCTACTGTACATGGCCCTGACTAATGGATTGGCCTCATGGATCAAGTTGAGAGGGAGGACCCTTCGCGATCGTCCACAAAGAATGCCGCCGTCAAAGAGAAATAGGGTCGTTGCACAGACGCGCCGCTACTAGTTCCTCGTTAGCCCTAATCATTTGCCTTCATGTACTGCTTCTTTTTGACTCCTCTTCCGATAAACTCCGCCCGTTTCCCCTTCTCAAAACCGCCCAATTCCTAGACACGCATAAATATGGCTAACATCGTAACTTGGATGAAGTGAGGGACGCTATGTCTGCAGAAATATTTTGAATATAGTTAAATATTATTTTTATACACCGTATAACCACTACTAAAGAAATTCTTGATTTAAAATGATCAAACTGCAGCCTAAAAATTTCAAACTTTAATTTGAAAGTGTAGCCTACTGATATTCCGGAGTACTAACGACTTCAATTACAGTAATTATAAGGATGAGACAATTTTCTACAAGGAGCAATTCATAATTAGTGGCATTACGATCGAAGAGCTTCGCAGAAAAGGATAGAGCGAAATTGCTTACCACTGCTTAAAGCGATGTATACAATTACATTAAAAGACGTCCGTAAATGGTCGTTTACATCACGCCCAGTATCACGGTTACATAATCAAATCCTTTTTTAGTGAATTCCTAAATAATCTCATTTACATTTCATATAGTGTTTTCTTTACTGAACCGAGCACAATATACTTTACGTGAAACTTTGCCTCATTTCCAAATGAATTCCGCCAGCGTGCGCGTAACGATTTTTTTCAATTAATGAATGGATAATGAAGGGCGGAAACGACTTCTCGTTCTCTACTTCGGCAAAATTACGCAGTGGAGACAGCACGTGCATTTCGAAACAGGAAATTCCGTGTAACCCAACTCGGTTTTAGTTATTCAAACAACGCGATTCCCACAACCTTACGTAGTAGCCACTGAGGGAGTTTCATGTATACTAGTATATGTGGGTCACGGGGACGGGTCTATAAACAGCTATAAATACAGGGCTTTAGAAGACAAAGAGAGCAGAAGAGAAAAGTATTCACGCGCGTGTTTTATGAGGAATTTGTGCAATGATGTATTCTTATATCCATTGTTTGTGCTTTCAAGGAAAAGTATTTCCCACGCATATGATTGAGTTATTACATCTGTGCTGCTGTTACTGTGAGACGAGTGGTGATAAAGGATGGAAATCACGCGACCCAGCCCATTTTCTCCAGTAGTAATGATTGTCTTTATGGCAGGAAAATGGTTAATTGATTCTCCAAAGATCGAGAAGATCACTACAAAATGAAGCGATAAGATTCTGTTACCATACTTAACAGCCTTCCCGAAATACTTGCCTACTAAATCTTTCTTCAGTATAATGTAAGGTCTATAATAATTTTTAAATGGCAAAGTGGCTTACTTTCATTATACGTAGAAATTAACTCCAGACATTTACTGTTAGTATAAAGTACCTTAATTTCAAGCATTATTCCTCTTGATTTCTCTATATAGATGACATTTCCCAATAATCTATTAAATTAGCAACTTTGTTATCGATAAAATCTTAATGCGTCTGATTTGATTACTGCTTAATTATTTAATTTAGATATGGAATATTAAAAAAAATAAATATGATTCGCGCTATAACAGCGAAGAACTCCTGTTGGCTTTCGACATCTTTACCAGTGGTATTCAAAATGGAAATGGTATACTCCGTCATGCATTGTGCCGTTAAGAGACTATGCCACACGACTCTCTCCCGAATTCATTCCATACATACCACTCTTTTTATGCGCACACAACGTGAATCATCTATTATCACTTTTAAAAAATTCAGGAGAGTGCGGAAAAGGCTGGAATTAAACCCCACTTTGGTCCCTTTTTGGATCTCTTCTGCCTTATCTATTTTTCCTATCTCTGGATCATACAATAGTCTGCAACGGCGAAAGAAAAGAGGGAGGGCAAAAGCCTCAGCCCCATCTCATGCTCTCCACCGTCACCCAATCCCCTTCTTTCTACCATAATGCACCTCTCCCCCCTCTTTTTGCTCCTAGCACAGCTTCCCTCTCTCCACCCCTTTTACCCCATGGCTTGATATCCCCGTTCGGTGTCAATTCAGACCCCCGCAGCCTCCATTTCTTCCACGCACTGCTACTGTATCTCATCCCTCCCGAAAAACACATCTGCCGCATCTCGTGTTCCTCTCCCATTATCGCTCATTTCTCTTTCACTCCTTCGTCATCGAACCGTCACGGGATAGCCTCTTAGTCACGATTTTTCCTTTGCAAGTCTTGATCCATATTCATAGGGTTACTTTAGTTTTACTAAATGTAGCTGAGATAAAATAAATTATGCTAACTGAATGTATCCCAAAGATTTGGACCAACACAAATTTACACTACCCAAATGACACTAGTTGTCTGGATTTTTCAAAAATATCGATCCCAAATCGCGACCTCGGTCATGAATTTTAAGTTTTACTGGGGCTCTGATTCGAAAGAAAGTGAGAAAGTTTGCATATTTAGTTTGATTTTCGATGGTAGTTACGCTCCATTTTCTTCCAGAAGGAATTTTGAGAATCGATGAAAAAGGATCCAAATTCTGGATGGATGAATGTATGAATTTTCATAATGAAATCGTCAATTGAATACCCGCTGCCTTCAGTAACAATATTTCGTTCGGCAGTTAGCCTTACTGTATCCCGGCCTTATCTTGGCTAATGTGATTCGGCTCATTTGACTTCAAGTTGTTTTTGAATTTAAAAATTTATTTAAATACAAAAACAACTTGAATCGATTCACGATTAAATTTCCCTCGAACAGACTGGCTAAAGAGTCGAAGGAAGAAAAACAAAGTTATTCTTCCGACATTGTCAAAGACGAGGCGAAAATTTACATTTCTACAATCTCATTTCGACATAGAAATTTCAAAGCGAAAATCCTTTTGGATTACTTATAATGCGTCCCAAATCTATCCTTTAATCCCGAATCTCTCTCCCTTCACGCGACCCTTTCCCGTGCCACCCCATCGCCTACCAAGCACACCCTCTCTCAGGCGATCCCTCCTCCATTAACCTCATCACCTTTCTACTCCGTGCCACTCGCGTACATCCGTTATTATATTTCCGGTCAGAGAACATACAGACGAGCTCGGGAAAAAAGAAAATCGTCCCTCGCACAATTCCCACTCTCCTTTCTCGATGGCTCCTCCCTTTAACTGCCTCCTCTCACGAGCTTCCGATAGAGCCAGAAACAGACGAATAGAAAGAGAAAGGCTTCCTCCAGAAATATAGCCTTCAGACGTAAAGCGGAACACACAATTAAATGCGGCCCCGAAAAAACTTCGATAAATCTATTAGGGGACAAAAGGAATGAAGAAATTTCATTTCGTGCTTGTTCATCATTAAAAAAAGGCCGATAAAATTCCGATATTCCTTGGCGTTTTGCTCCGGTGCTTTGCGCGCCCATATTCCGTTCGTTGCCCTCATCCCGCTTTTGAGAGACCCAACATGTGAGTACTATACCCAATCGGTACCCTTTTTTAACCATCACCTCCGCCATTTAGAATCCCTTCCTCTCACTTCCTAGTTGAGGCGTTGTCAGAGAGGCACTTTCTTCGAGATTTTCTTCTTTTCGGAGTGAAAGGATAGAAAAAACGACGAAACGACAACGAGAGAAGAAAATAAAGGAAGGATCGAGAGGATCATCACTATTGGTCGTGGCTAAGCGTTCGAGGAAAAAAAACGCGGTAATTTGGAGCGGAATGTTGCGGGAGATGCTATTTTTAAGATGAGCGCTGCAGCTCGTGAAGTAGAACCTCTTCGTCTATTTCCTTTCTCTTCTACTAACATCACCTTCAACGTAGAGTGTAATTCAGAAAGAAAAGGTAATTGTGAACACGAATATCCTTCGGTTCAGGCTAAAGCACAGAAAAATCTCAGAGTTAACTAGGTAGATGTGAGCAGTGACTTTAGCAATTATCAGATAAATGGATTAGAATCCAATCACAGGAATTCTCATTAATGTTAATCTATTTTTCCATTTAGACAGAAGCTCTTATATCGGTTTTGCTGTCAGTAATATTTGTCTAACTCTACCTTTTAAACAGACGTTTTGCTACACGGAAATAAATTTTTCATAAATTAATAATAATTGTGAAAAAACATTTTCACAATTATTTTTAAAAGAATTTTTACTCCGGAATTAATTTTTTCCTAATTTTATTCCACAGCAAGAAAGAAACGGAAGAGAAATTTCCCTTACCATGTAGATCCCTACTTTTCTATGGGTAATTAATCGGATCATCGTGCAGTAAATACTTATTTCAAGTACATTCTACTTCGGCAAAGTTACGCAGTGGAGACAGCACGTGCATTTCGAAACAGGAAATTCCGTGTAACCCAACTCGGTTTTAGTTATTCAAACAACGCGATTCCCACAACCTTACGTAGTAGCCACTGAGGGAGTTTCATGNTATGATATTCTATAAGCACTTGAAAAGAAATTGTGATATTCTTTAGTGAGTCACTGTGGCATAATATCTTAAATATAAAAATACTGCTGAATGAAAATCCATGAAAATGTATACGCTCCTAATAATTTTTATCGCCCTACAGTACGGAATGGACGATCCTACATGACGTAAAAAGCAGAGGTGAAAAATTATCAGAGGAAAAACGTAAAAAAAGAAAACAAGCAATTCGCCACAGGAAGTGAGGTTAGAAGGAGTTGGGGCCGGCGGAATAAAAATGAGAAAGTGAGTGAAGGGATGAGGAAGAGCCGAATAAAAATATGAGCTCGGGTCACGAATGACCACCCGTCGGTAGAAGTACGTAACGATGGGGGCAGTATGGATCCAGGGGCTGCCGTTGGAAGTGCTAAGCCAACGTACTTTTTTTTAGATATGAGAAAAACAAGCGATGGATAGAGAGAATGTATATAGAGATGGTGGGTGGGGCCATACGACGAGGTGGAGTCAAGTAGCTTTAAAGAGAGGTGGGAGTACAGAGAAAGAGAGAGATAGTAGATGGAGATAGCGGTAGACGATTTCGAGTGTTAGAGAAGGGGAGACCACGCTGAGCGATCAAGGGCGGAGATACGGAGATGGAAAAAGAGGAAAGAGAAAGGGAGATGGAGATAGAGGAGAGTTGGGCTAAGGATTCGTGGAAACTGTGAGAGTAAAGGAAATGGGGAATGGTGGAGAGAGAGAGAGAGAGAGAGAGAAAGTCGGATGGGGAGAGAAAGGATTTCTGCAGTGCACAATATTGCTACAAGTAGATGCAAAGAAGGGATGGAGGCAGTTTGAGATATATCACAGACCGATAATGCCGTGGACGTAGCGAGGAGAGCGCTGCTTGAAGAATGCCGGGTTAGGAATTGAAAAGAATTAACAAGGGAGATGATTTAATGTCGGTGGAAACTTGGCAGAGAAGAAAACTGAAGTATTTGGGTCATAAAAAGGTCTTCCTGGATGAAAAGGACGGCTCGTTTTATACATCCCTGTTTGTTTTTTAATCCTTTTTTAGATAACTCGACGGCGGAGATAACATTTTTGCGGGAAAGAGTCGAAAGGGCGCGTTTCCTTTTTTTCACTTATTTTTCCTAGACGAATAATGATTGAGAGCGGATGCAAGAGTCTGGTAGCGGAGGAGGGAGAAGGATTTACGTCTGACGATTTTATTAGAGAGATAAAATGGATAGAGCCAGTTACTGCCACAAAAAGGATAATCACGTGATTAAGCTTGTTTGAGGTAGGAAAGATTTACTCAAAGTCGACCGTCGGCACTTTCGCAATAAATGGTTGGAACGGTGCACGACTTTTACATCACGTCAAATTTTACGAGGAGGGAAATTAATAAAATCAAATAAGCGTGCGGAAATCTAAATAAATGAAGACCATTAAAGTTTAAAAAATGATTCTACGAGGATAAATAATATTTATAGGGGGAAGCACTTGATATTAATGCACTCTTGCGGACATAAAGGACTCCTTATTGACTACAGCTTCAATTTTCCCTCGTGATATACGGATTTCTTTTAAATTGAAGACTTCCAGATTTACGAGGAGAGAGTGCGATTCTTCTTCTTCCCGGCGACCAACGGAAAAACAGCACGCCAAAGTGGAGATTTCAGTCATTTATTACTTTTCCTACTTCGCGCGCCTCATCTATAACCACAGACAAAAGAAACGTCTTCTCGGTAGGAAAGGAAAAAATAGGACTAAAGGATTTGACAACGAACGCGGAAGAGGGAAGATGGACGAGAGTCGGTAGCCGAGAAAAAGGCAATATTTTTGCACCCGAAACATGACGAGAGGCGAGATAGGGTTAAGGGGTAGAAAGGGTAGAGAAATAGGGAGGGAAAGAGAGGGGATCAGCTGAAGACCCTCTGCATGCGCGGAGCACATAAATCAAAACGGGTTCTCGCAGCCATTTTTGATATTCTCCCTCTCTCACCTCCGTTGCTCTCACTCTCTTTCCTTCCCTATTCGCTCACTGTTTCCCCAAACCCTCCGAACGCCTTTCTGAATCTTTATCTCCCCAACACTTCCTACTTCCTACGCATCGTAACTTCCTTCCCTCCCACTGCGATGCAACAATCGGAAGTCTTCCTCACCCTTCTTCAGAAGTCATTCTGCCAACTAAACCTTGGAAGCTAATATTTTTGTCGATTATCTACCGGGAGGTATACGGGGAATTAAATACGAAGGTTATTCGTTTTCTTTCCTCTCCTTCTCCTAAAACATGGAAACATGTACTTTGTCCTTCGGAACCGTCCTAATTGCTCCAGTACAGTTCACCCTTGGAGACATCAGTTTGAAGAATAGCGACAGCATTGAATCTTGAAAGGCAAAAGGTTTTTATTAGTACAATCAGAAATTAACGCGAATGACTGCTTTAAAATGCAGTTATCGGCTTCTTAACGCAGTTAATAAGAAGTGGAATTTCAGCCAGCTTTTCGTTCTTCGTTATTTACATATCCCTTTTTCCGGAAGAATTCTATTTCTTTTTCAGTAAAAATAAGGGAAGTATAGAAGATTTCATACTTTTCTTCGCAGCTTAAAGAAGACAACTGCCGCGAGATTGATTGCGTTTCGGCGACAGTTTCATTCATCAAATCACGTTCCCCGTAAATTATGGCGGTAAAACAGCTCTCACATGCTCCCATGTTGTTGCGACCGTTCTTACAATCACGCGATTTGTCCCCTCTCTAATGCGTTGCGTGGACTGTAAAGTTGTCCTTTGTATTTCTTACGACTTCCACCATCGTTTCCCTTTACATTTTCCCCGTTCGATGAAACTCGAGCGGACCTGCAAACGTCTGACATACTCCTCAATCGCAATTCTGGTTTTACTTTCCTGGCGTTTAGATACCGTCGATGGAAGGCGCGTGACTAGAATCAATTTCAGAAAACTCGGAGAAGAAGAGCGCGTGCAACACAGTTTTCTTAAAATTTTCAACGCTCTACTCCGTCCTTTATGTTACCGATGAAACACCTTTATCTTTGAAACCGCTTCCTTGCAATTTGCAGTAAGTAAATATTTCACTTACAGACGAGCCTGATTTCTGACTCTTCACCTACCTAATGTCATATATTCCACTCAGTTCCAGATTCAGATATTCGTAGAAGTTTTCATGGTAACATTCTCCAAACTAGGCGCAAACATTTTTTTCGGAGCTAATATCAAACGAGTTGTGAATTTTATTACCCATGAAATGTCAAGTAACTCCTAAGATAATGATTGTTTTCCCAAAATTTTCATGCTACTCTAACGTGAGTTTGGATTCAAATAAACTTTAAGATTCATCCCCCCAAAAAACCTCTTGCTCAAAATAAAATGTATCTACCTATTCGAAATAATTGGAAAATTTCTTAATTCTCTCATGTCACATTGCTGTACCAGTAACCTGTTATTATATTTCACGGTGCCATATCTGCGCCTTTAGAAATCAGTCGGAAACACCATTAGAAAACGATATTCATCGTCAGTAGTGCCAAAAATTGCATGAATATTAACCGTTGATTTAAGTATCTACTTAAAAAGTTCCGACATTGTACGATATAACCTACTCATAAATTTTGATTAGCAGTCCTAATATTTTAACACTTCATTAATTTGTTGTATGAATTTTTCTATGAGTAGATCAACATGAATCCGATACATACTCATTGGTAAATTCAAATAATGACGTATACATTGAAAGGTAACGATATAGGGAAAGTCCCAGCTGCCTCTAGGAGAAGTAATGCACCACTTTCCAAGCCGCGCGAGAGATCCATCTCCAGTCGTTAAAACGGTGATTTAGTCCTCAAGATCGTCGCGACGTTCTATCTGCTACATCAGCTCACCGTACATTCCCTGTTACATCGAAGTAGCCGATGAAATAAAAAATCCTTTAACACTCGCGTGTAGCGGAACTAGCGAGTGGTGACTGCACGCCAGCTTACCCTCTACAAACAATGGTTCCCGCCGAGAAGAGTGACTAGGAGGGACAAAAATAGAAGAGATCTCTCTCTTTCTTGGACGACTTCAACTTTTCGTTTCGTCTCGTCAGCTCGCTTCCGTTTTCCCTTTCAAACTCACTCTTACACGTTCGATAATCGCATACAAACTCGCATCGCCTATTCTCTACTGTAATGTACGATCATGAGCATTGTCACTTCTTCGCGACCTCATAACCCTTATGGTTTCCTCATGAGCATGACGCGGCGCATTCTCATTTCTTCAGCATGTACCAATTGACCATAGAAACTGAATTATAGTTGACAGAAATTTTGACAAAATTCGTATCCGGAAAACATTTTCTGCTATAATCTGCTATATGGGTAAATAGTTTATATTTTTAAAATTAATACGATAATTTTTATGATTTTCAGGGTAAATTTTTAACAATGAAATCATGTGGTTTATTATATCTTATTTTAACCAAAATAATTCTAGTTAGTTGAATAACATGAGGAATTAAGTAATATATTGCATACGATGTAAATTATTTTGGCGAGAAGATTAATTGAATTGAAAACAAAACATTGTGCTTCGTGGCAATGTATAGTGTAATCAATATTATTATCGCTCTTTGTCACAACTTACTGTAATTTACGATATCTAACTCGAGCAAAGTTTAAAATAAAATAGCGCCATTAAAGGAAAGGAATGTTAAAACAATAAATATTCCGTACATATATAAAAGTTTCCACTCAGTTCAATATCTAAATCGCTTGAGAAAAAGAATGCAAAAGTTCATCAAGTACGTTTATGGTCAGTAAATATCCAAAATTATTAATATCTTGCTCCACAAAATCGACTAAGAAATAGCTCTCAATTTTCAGTCATTATATTTAAATGCCTACGGAACAGCAATCTGCTGTCTCGGAATGCGAAGAAGGCCGGAATAAAAGACAAAACATTAAGACCATGCATGTCCGACCTTCCGGAAAAATGAGTGGGTGGCATCGACAGTGGTGCGTGTGTGCGTGGGGGCGATGGGTGACGCCCCTTTTGCTCCCGCGGGTTGCCGATGGGAGGGGCGGGGGCGGTAAAGAGAATTTCACGCTCATGGAAATTCGAAATGGAGGTGCGGTCGAGTTTCCATGGTTCCCGAAGCAAGTTTTCAGTAGAGGCAGTAGAAAAACGACAAAATAGAAACGAGAAAAGAAATTGGTGGAATGGAATGAGATGGAAGTTAGGATGGGTTACGTTTTAACTCGGAAACACTCCAGTACATAAATGAAGGAGCGTTAACGGTTTAGCATTTGTTCCATTGTGCATAAAAGGCACGGACTTGGCAAACTTCAGCAGCGAGATGAGATGCAGTATAATATTTCATTCGAATCAAAAGAAACGCCTCTGAATCACTCCCCTAGAACGGATTCAAATAAAAATCTCAAATATTTTTCTTTCTCGATCCCTTTCTCGAGGGACGCCGTCCCTTCTCCTTGAAATAATAAAATGGAACGCTTGAGAATGGACCGAACCAAACTGCCTATATTCATGATTTTATGCTCCCATGTTATTACCCGCAGTGCGACCGCTGAAGGAAAGTTGACGTCAGGTTATCGAATGCCAAAGGGAGGAAAAGAATGACCGGTATGTCATGATGGCAGTTGGATTATGGTTGACTTAAATACGGAGGGTACAGAGGCGGGCAAATGTTTTTGGAAAGGAAATTTTATAGATTGAGGTAATTTAAGGTCAGGGGATGCTTTTTCATAAGCCCTTGAGGGACTGAAATGTTTAAGGTTCCGAAAAGACGTACAACATAGTAAATAGTAATAGGTAATTTATGCCATCAGTAATATTAAGTTATGTTTAATTGTACTTTTTTCAGAGAAAAGATTTCAGTGAATCTTTTTTCCGTAAAATTTTGTAGTAATATATTCTTCTAGTTAGATATTAATCATCTTCACGATTTTATTGAAAGTCACGGTAACCCAGTGGCAAGTCGATGAAAATAGTAATACTATGGATTGCAATATTAATTAAACTATTGATCACAAAATTATGAGGAAGACTTTACATTATGGAGCGGTTTTAGTATAAGTTGTCTACAAAAATAGGACCCCTGTGGTGAACAACATTCCCTTTTTTTTCTCTCTCATGGGAAAAACAAAATGGATACGTACAGTGCATAAGTTAGCAATTTAGCGTGCTTAAATTTTCTTAATCATGATATTAGGCAACTATAGAATCGAGACGTCTATCATCATCTCGTCTAAAATCCACCAATCACCATCTTCACCTCTTTTTGTTATTAAGCTTATAATTTACAGTATAATTCGTTACCTCAACGAAGTACCTCACAGGACTTAACTATTACCTTCCCAAAATATACACCGGAAATTAATAACTCAGCTTAGCTTCGTGGTCTATTCCATAAAAATTACGACAAAAGAGGAGAAAAGGTCTTCGAAAGCAACCTTCGAACCGGCTTAAAAACGGGATGACGAGCCTTCAGATGTTGATGGAAAGGTGGCAAGAATGAGGACCTTGGGAAAGAGTGCGGATGGGCGTGTCTGGCCATAAGGGATAGGAACGGGGGTTACCGAGAAGCAGGTATGGGGAGGAGGGAGGGATGATTCTAGGCTAGAGACTTATTGATACCTACCTTACCCACACTCACCCTAAGGAGAGGGTGGGAAATGGTGCTGAACGGAGTGAGGAGGTTTGGGGTCCCCGCGTTATGGGCGGGGAGAACCGTTTAAGCCAAAAGCTATAATACAGTGTTGGTCGAGACCGAGTTTAAGGCGAGGCGGAATACGAGGGTAGGAGAATGAGCGGTTAGGAGATGATGGGAAGGAGCAAAGGTAAGAGAGGAGAAGGGAATCGGGGAGAGGGAGCTATATTGGTACTGCTTCCCCACCGCATCCAATCCTACCCCTTGCCGCTCCTTCAGAAATCCTTACACGGATGTTGGAAACATCGGATTAGGGGATAGAGCGTGGGAGGTTAGATTACATTGTGCAAAGTCGGGGTTGCGGCCTCTCTGCACACACTCGTTTCGAGGCCTCATTCTCGTTTCTTCCTCATCTTCGGAAGACCCTTAGGTTGACTATAGGATCGGAGAAAACGTTTGGAAAAAAGGGCGGAAAAAGTTTCCGTAAGCGACCCAATCTTTGAGAGAAGGGTGTGAAATTAGATAAAAACACATCGAGAGAAAATTAAGGCGCTCAACGCTACGCTGGGTAACGGATACGTCGCTTTTATTTAACTTGGATTTTGAGTGAAATATTTCCTAAGAACCGAAATGAGAAGCGTCTAAGTGTTACTAACGTCCGAAAGAGACTTGTATATGACGTGGCTGAATCTGACCTTTAAAAAAGCATCAAACTCTTGTTTAAACAGTTTCTCAATATGTTTGTGCATTCATATTTGATATCTTGATTCAAATACGCGAAACAGAGCAGCGGAATAATTTCAAATGTATCATAAGATACATTCTCATCTCCTGTTTTCCTTCTTGTCCATTTTGATAAAACCTATTCGCAACACTACGTACCCGATTTAAGGAACTCAGTTTTTAGAATTCAATCTTGAAAGTTGAGAATAAACTGATCCAACTAGAAATCATAACACTCCCATTCCGGTCATAAGTTTACATTTAGCCTTATCAGGTGGTTTTAACTCTTCGGTACTGTTTTGTAAGGCTCACTCCTAACATCTTAGACAGATTCAGAATCGAAAAGTATGCTTATACAACTATGAGACAGTATAAGCACCCATAGAGATAGTTCTTAGACAATGAATAAAAAATAAGAAGCATAATCGCATATGGAATAATTCTTACTATATTGAGCCATTTTAAGGTGACTACAACAAATAAAATTCATACTAAGGTTTTCTAAGGCAAAGAACTCAGCCTGCTATTTAAAGAGGAGGAATAGTGAAATAAATTGCCCTCGTTAACGTATCCTCTCGCAGTCTATTGCCTCAATAAAATCCCAAAACCCTCGGCGGTTCCTTTTCCTCTGCATGTGGAATCTCGCTTGAAGGAAAAGGAGAAAGATGTTTTGATCCAAAGTGTGCGTCCATCAAAGTGCAAACATGTCGTCCGCAGAATATCCCAAAGGATGTTTGTCACGGACACTGAGAGAATGGGGCGCAGTTCGTGCGAAAGCCGACCCTTTACACATCATTTAAAACTTCAATAAGAACTCCGTTACTCACAAACCTTTCTTCAGGGTAAAATATATAATACCCCGATTATTTTATTAAGATTAAGAATTACAGAGATATTTTTGGACGAAAATAAAGTATTTGCCGAAATGCAAATGCTTGATGAAAACATTTTTAAGTAAAAATCTTTTCATCAAGCTTTAAGAATTTTTCACCTATGTTTATTAGGACTGAACTGTCGTAAATAGTAAAACTTTCCAAAAAAGTTTCGATTTTTTTGAGTTTATGTTGATTTTAGCTGCATAATACAAAATCATTTATGCCTCTATATTGAAGTTATAAGAATTTGCGAAACATTTTTCAGAAGATTTTAGTGTTACTGGTGTTTGGGTATTGAAAATTACCCGCTTAAAATATCTTCTCACGCTAGATCATGTGAAATGTAAGATTTAATGTTAGCAAGGGAGATGTAGGGAATAAAGCGCCATAAAGTGGGAGGCCGCGGACCATATGGCGGAGGAAGAGAGAGAGGGGACGTAATAAGGGTGCAGGATCTCGACGAGGAAACGGAGATGATGGTCGGTCGGGATGAAATGATGCTTTCCAGAATGGAGAGGATCCGAAAAAAGCAATGATAAAGGTAACTGGAGAGAATGGGATGAGAAGCCGAAATTATGGGATGCGTGAAGTACTCTCCGAGTGGAGAAAAGGCGCTTAATGATCGCGGATGAAAAAACACGCTGCGTCCTATGGGCAACCGAAATTTGCAGCATGCGAACCGTTTCTCGGGAGGGAGATTAAAAGGTTGCCAAAGAGATACTGCGTCTGCGGAGATTCTTTCTGGAAAATGGCTGCCGCGCCGCTTTAGACGGTCGATGGCGCTTCATAGCCTTGAGTTTCCTCAGATTTTTCGCCATTTATTTATATATTTTTCCATTTGAGAGCCGCCCAAATGAGAAATTTCCGAAATAGTTAACCGAGATTTAAACTGGTATATTGTTTACTCGATAGATTATCAAAGAAAAGGAAGACTCATATGATTGAGCTGATTCTTTACTTACCGTTCAGCATCGAACGCCCAAAATCCATTCCATTTGATAAGAATTTTAAACTCACCTGCAAAAGAAATAAAAATGTAATTTATAATCTTAAGTATGAGAACAAGTGCATATAAATTACTACATCTTTATTGAATCTAATGTTTACAAGGATATTCTGTAATAGTAATCGTTATCCTTAAATACCATAAAGCGATTCCAAATGCTAGATGAGAGTATCTATAATAACATCTATTCGTTGTGAAATTAAATCTTAATGAGTCAGGGCTAAGTGACGTAATATCGCACATCCAAGATGTCATCATTTTCCCGAAGTATGAAACTTGGTGCCTCAAATTGACGCAAAGGTAGAAATTAAAATGTAGAATTTAAAAATTAATATTTACAATGTATACAGAAATATTAAGTACCTGGTAACATAGCGTAATTTATTATGACTATGATGAGAATTTTTATGTGTATTAAATATACGACATAGATTAAATCGAAATTCGTATGTTTATATTCATACCGCATTCATATACGATATGTAGATTAGTACTGATTGGTTAAGTAAAGCATTACTTACAGTAATCACCGAACGGGAAATGCCTTCTTTCGCCTTAAACAAGATTTCATCTAATCTTCCAATTATTGTGAGTTCCTTTAAGGAAAACAAGCTCCGTAGATAGAGAAGCATGGTGAAGACATTAACCAAACAAATTATGGCCTGTAAGCCAGAGAAGATGACTAGAAGTATGAAAGGCTGTTTGGTAAGGAAGGGGGTCGTGGGATAAAAATGGATCTTTATTGTTTTTATGAAGGAGTAGGGCGTTACCACTTGTGGTTATCCCCGAACCGCTTTCTCAGCGCTCCTTCCACCGCATCCATCATGGTCGGTGCAGTGAAAGAGCGCCTGAAATCTGCGCATCTGTGTCGATAGGAAATCAGGAGAGCGGAGGAAGGAGATTGCAAAGGGCATGCGCCTTAACACCCCCTTCCTACCCCTGGATTTAAATAGGTGGTCTGGTATTTGATGCGAGTTTGTGTGGACGATTAAAATTACATTCTCGCGAGAATGTCCACCGACATTATATCTTATACTGTTTACGTAGTTTTTCTTGAGAGCGAAATAGTGTTTGAGTATGAGTATTTATTTCACGAACAATAAGACTTTGTCTTAGACAATTACGAGCCTCATAGTAAATTAAAAGACGTAAGTATTTATTAGTAAGGTATTTAGCTATGTCGAACTTGAACATCGACTTTCTTATTCGGATGGTTTGAGGATTATTTCACGCATCCCTTCCGTTCGAAAGTGAGATTAATCGAAATATTTAAACTTCATAGCTAATTCTTTTAAAAGCGCGGAATGATTGGTGTAGAAAGTAATTCGAAAAATGTTATATCGCTTAAATGTTCAAACCTCAAAAACTGATGACAGATCTCTTTTCTCCGTCACTTTTACAGAGGGTAGTTCAAGTTTCTGGAATGTGTCTAAATATCGATTGCAATGTTGACTTCATTATACCTTGACGATAAGCCTTTTCTTCAGAGGAAATGTGGGAAAGATTTCAAGATGTTGACCCTAAAAACAATTTTCATACCTCCTTGTAGATGTCAAGTAACAAGTTGCGAATTACAGCAGTGAATATAAAAGTTAAGAGTGAGAGAGACGATTGAAGGGGATGGCAGAGAGATGCTCGAAGGAGAGATGCGGGAGGGAGATCGGTTGCTTGGCAACGAGGAGATGTGGTAGGCGGGATCATGAGCGAGAGTGGTCGCGAGGAGGATGCGCGTTGAGAAGGCGGAGGAGATGAGAGGGGAGAAGGGTCCAGAGTGAGCGGAATGGCGACGTATTTGAACGCACCCTCTGCTTCTCCTTCCCTTGCAATCCTACGTTACTACCCTTATACCAATCACCGCCATTAGGGGCACTGTGTGACAAATCAGAAATACAGATCTAGATAAGCTTTTATCAAAATCTCTTCCTTAGCAACTTATGGAATTAATAACTGCACTGATAAAATAATGCACTGATGCATTGCACTGGTATTCAGTGATATAGCTAGGGATTCACGTTTTTCATATGAATCGCCACAGCTCCAAATCCCTGATTCGCAGATTCTTTTTAACGAATTATTCGCAATGTAATGCAAAGTTCCTTTAAATTTTCCAAATTTCATCCAGGTGGTAAGAAAATTATAGAACGACTAAGGTTTTAGTAAAATTAGTCTTTATGGTGCAAAAAGAATCAGAATTTGAGCATGAGCATTAGAGCATGAGCATTTGAACATGAAAATTTGAGGATGCATCAGATGTACCTGCTGCGCAGCAACTGAGTTCGTTAGGTGAAAGAGAACTGAAGCCTCTGAAATAAATCTGTGTTGCGAAATAATCGAAGCTTAAGGTTCGTGTTTGCCATTAACGAAATATTTCTGAACCAACAATAAGTACTCGAGCCTTATCCCAGAAAGAAGAGATAATGAAAATTTCCAATTCCACGAAGATATCTTAGAGGACAATGAGCGTGGAAGATTGATGATTGAGAAATGAAAACATCCCTTATCAACAACCTTGAGAGTTGATTGAAAATTAATTGAAAGTGAGGAAGCGAAAAATCCTTGGGCGCGTCGGACCGCGATTGCTGACGGCGCATCCGGCCGTAATACGATCTTATTCTGATGGACAAGAAGTAATGCATTGCCATATGAAACTCCCTTAATGCGAGTTTCCGAGTTTAACCGTTACGGAAGATAGTGCGGTTCAACACTAATACTCCAAAGGAAAGGGAGTTGAATCTTCACTAAAGTGCAATGGCCTCAGTTGCGCTCTCACACAAATGCCATTGTTGTCGCGAGAAGCGAGGCGAAACGACATGCGTCTCGCTGAGTTCGGATCACAGTATCCAGTCCGCCATCTTCGTTCTTTTCTCAGAGTTACCCGGAGCGGCGCATCAACGAATTCAAGCCGCCGGGTACTTATACCAAAATAAACGTTCTTAATCATTCTCAATCCAAAAATAATTTATAGCATGTGTGAAAGAGTTCACAATGAGTTGGCTTGGGAGGCCCAAAATCTATGTTCCTCTAAAGCGTGATCAGAATGTTTCCATGTGAAATATCCACGGAGGAAGAAAATCCTCCTCTATGTTGGGATTTTCATGATGCTATGGTTTAGTTGAGAAAAATCACAGAATACACCCAAATGTATCGTTTTCGTTTTGTTTACTTAATCTATTCAGATTCTTAACTAATATTTTGAGTACCTCAAAAAATTGGTTAAAAGTATGCCATAAGTCGAAGGCCCCTTGCAAACAGCTATCAGTAAGTATTTGTGACAGATGTAATTATTCATTTCGTATATTTCGTGGCTCGTCCGCTTAGTTTCGTATTCCACTATCTCCCTGTTTCCTTTATCACCTATATAACCACTGCCCCATCTATTCAAAGATCCTCTTTTTTTCAATCTTCTTTTTAGTTAATTCAACTCTCTAGTATTTATTGTCTCGATTTCAGCGCAGTCCGTGGCTCTTAGGAATTTGAGAATCCTGCGAAGAATTCGGATTCAGCTACCTTGATTACGAACCACATCAGAGTATTCACAAGTATGTTAATGCACTGCAAAGACTACTTTAAAGGCATCATCAACAGTAGTGATTTGGAATGGATTGTGCAAGGAAGTTTAGTCTGGACCTCATCGTGGAAATAGAAAGGTGAGCCACATACATTTAAATATCTAAATTAAATTCTTACTGGACAAATCCAAAGATTTGAATAATACCATTTTTTCTGAAATGGATTAACTATTTTTGAGAAATTTCGAATTTAATCACCAAGAAGGAAGCATAATTCATACCTAGAAATATAATTCAAAGCTCTGCGTTTTTCTAACTCTTAATCGTTTCAATCACGTTCTGATAAAACAGATTGAGTGAGAAAACTGATAACCTCTGCCTCAGACTGTGTGCGTTATAAATTCTAAGTTCATTTTCTATCCGAGAGTGATCTCTTGCATGTTCCTTTATCGTGGGATCACTGAAGATTCACTCCTCTATGTTACGTGAAAATGTATAATAAACTAAGGGATTAATCAAAATATGATTAGAACTACTTCGCGAGAGAGATTTTATTTCTCTTCTCGAACCGAAAGAGCGTCTTAGTACGCATCAACCCCATTGATTTTAGTTGATACTCTCTCTTCGATCTCTTTTTTGAGCTCCTTTCAAACTCCTCACACTTTTGCCGCTCCCTTTCCTTCTTTCGGGTCATCTCCCTCACTCTCTTTCCAACACCGACCCTGACTAAATTACCATACAAAACCACACACGCACGCACCAACAGCCGGCCGTGCGCCCATCACTCTTCCCGGTCCACCTCCGCGTCCGGCAGTCGCTCAAGCCTTCAGACACAAGGGGAGGGTGCTGAGGATGCCCAACACACCACCCCCTATCTCTCATTAGCCCCCCGTCTCCACTCACACCCCCGACGAATTCAAAACCACCTCATTCACTTCTCGAAACCTCTCAGCCCCCGCATGAATCAGAAACACCGGCTACTATAATGGAGCAGCAGAGGAACCGTGGAGTTCAAATCCCTTATTCCCTCGTTTACCATCTCGTTTACTGTAAGCCTTACATGGTTCATCTATCTCATTTCTAACCTCAATTATTGTAATAAATGGAATAGATTAGTTTTCTCAGGCAAGTTTTTTAATCGGCTTAATTGAGCTTTGCCCTTCAACTACGCTACTTACGTGTCCTCACAGCGTCGGAAAATGCATTACTGCTCGTCATTTGAAAGAATGATTTCATTATTTGTATCAAAGGGGTCGTGTGATGGAGAAAGAAAGGGTGCTCAAGAGACCATGACGTATGTTTCCTGGACGGGAGAGAGATGACGCAATAACACGACCGAAGGTCTGGTTCTTTCCTCGGTTTGGCTAATAGTTAACCGTAAGCTTACAATATTTCAATCAGGATAGCACAAAATGCACTACATCAATGTTAACAGATGGAGAGTGGATTTTACGGCAGTTGCGCAATGAGTACGTTAAATTCATCCGATAATGAGTTAAATAAGCGATTAGAGCGGAAGCGTTGGATCAGTGGAAAACAATTCATTCTGGTTTGAAATCACTCGTCAAACGTCATCGCTGATAATTCACGCTACGGACGCGCCGTGGATGGGTCCGTCGGACATAACGCTCTCGATGAATTATGCATCGATTCACCTGCTCGGCTAAACTCCATCAAAATGGAATTAATTTCCGGACACGACTCGAATTTTTGATTTTATTCGTAACTTTTCTTTCGATAACAGAAACGAGTCCGACAATAACAATGGCAGAAAATGGACAATTTAAATAACTGTGAATGCATGCATAAATGAGGGACTGGTAGAATCGATACTCACCATTACAAATATTACAATTACTTACCGGAATTCTTCCCATCATCATACATAGAAATAATAACTAAGTCGGGTTAATGCCAATAGTTCTAAGATCTAGCTAAAGGAAAGCAAAAATTTGCTCTAAATGTCTTTCGTTGAATTATAATAGACAAAGCAATTGAAGGTTTATTTCCATGGTTGTCATTCATAGTAGACTCAAATTCTGTTCACTAGATTTTTTTGGGCTCTAAATTCGGTTTAGACAAGGATATATTGGGGAAAACCATTCGGCGATAGAAAATGAATGAATCTATGAAGAAGTACGACGTTACTAATTACGTAAATCTCGCACCAACTGAAAGGATATCATCTAGCTTTTATCTTTGATCGTCCGCGGTTAAGGAGGAAGAGTGTTAATTTGAGTACCCTAAAAACCACCGAAAAAAAATTTTGAAGTAAAGAGGGTACGGTTTAAAATAGCGGATTGATTAATTCCGCGGGCCACTGAAAGAGACGGAGAGAGGTCGGCGACGCGAATATCATTTACAAAACGAAACAAAAGTAGAGAGTGGAGGGAATAAAAAACGCTAAAGAGCTCAAGACAGTTTCAATGATTACCCTCTTAGGCTTGCGTGCGCGGGTCGTAAAATCCTTTCGTGAATAATAAATAAGATATAACTGGTGCGGAGAGAGAATAGAGGGGGAGAAAGAGGGTGGAAAAATGCAATGGGAGGATGGGAGAGGGAAAAACAAAAGAACCCTTAAAAGGATTAGCAAAAGGCACGCACATGTGGTGCGGCATGAGGATGAGATGGAAGTAAAGGACCCTCCGAGGAAGACACGAGCATGAAATGGTGGAGAAAAAAATAAAGCGGAATTTCTCTAAAAATTTACGCCGGAAAGCGCCCAGCGTTGGGAATAAATGAAGAAAAAAGGCAACTCCCGCAAATTGAATGCTGCGTGAATGAGAAATATCCCCGGCGGTCGCTAATTGCGCGGCCGGAGAGGAAATATCGCGAAGATAAAAACGAAATATGAGCGTAACATGAAACACGTTACGTAGGCACGAGTGATCGATCGCAAATATATTTTTAGGTTGATTAACGTGTCGAGAAGCGGTCCCCTGAGAGAATGCCTCGACAATTTTTTTTGTCGAGAGACTGCCGGCCTCCTACCGCGACCTCCGACCGATGGGCAGACGATATAAAATCGGATGAATCCCCGGAGCGATTTTCATTCGTGGAGTTCATCCATTTCCATTCGCGTCAGCTTCGGTCGAGGAGTTGACGCGATCGAAGTCTGATCGATTTACAAAAATTTGCATCCATGCGCAACTGCTTCCAATCCCAGAGCCCTCTTCATCTCCTCCATCTCTGATACGGTTTTTTACATTATCGGTTTCCCATCTCCACCTCACATTCCCACTCCCCTCTTCACCTCCGCCCTCGCTCTAAAAGCCGATAATTGGGCGCACACCTTCCATCCCCTAGCCGTCCCATTACTTCCTTCCCATGGGAATGCCCCTTTAGCAATCGCGGACAGAGGAAACAGCTTGAGATGCCGTATCAGCAACATGCTCTTTCGGTGGAAGAACCGAATTAGGATAGAGCGTTTTGGGCACTAAGTTTCTAGTGACGACAGGGAGAACGTGTCCGTGGAAATCATCTAAAATAGATGGGAAAACTAAAAATGAAGGACAGCAAGCTTTTATCGATTAAAACACAATCTAGTTATCCGAAAAGCATTTGTTGACATATATACTTCGGTGGACGCATCATAGCACTGAAGTAATTGTGAAAAATCATAAATTTACAAAGCACTCTAGATTATGAATCATTACTTTCATAATACAATCTTGAAATGCCAAGCAAACGCAGAATTGGCAGTCACGCTCGTCAGTCAGGCGCTAAACCTTAGCATGCATTCAACCTCGGAGTCGTGGGTAATAGTTCATAAATAGTGCCTAGACTCCGAAGGAGGAGCATTACTCCCACGTAATTAACTAACGGGAACTGGCTTTCGCGGAGAATAAGATTTTCTCTGACAAGAGGAAATTTTCCTTGTGAGAGTAAACTAAGATCGAGTTTATCAGGCGGTTGAGAGTCAAAAGCACGAGTGGGATGGACGACAAATAGCAGCCGATATGAAATCGTAGTGGTAGCCGGGACGTCGTCTTGACGGCAGTATTGGATTTTGATACCCATCAACAGAAAACACAGTCAGAACTCGGATCATCAAATATGCTTTGAGAACTCATTCCTATCTGGAGAATCTTCTTAATTCATGAATGGACTTCAATTTCAGATGGAGCCTCGAAAACGGCGGCTGGATCATAAGGTACTAAAATTTATGCTTGGTTTACTATTTCAGCTTTCTTTTCACGCTGCCTCTGTCTTTAGCCGTTCCAACGATTATTCCGAGTAATGCTTATAGACGCATGCTTCTTGCTCCCAAGTATAATGTTCAATGATTCTGATATCACGGAAAGTAAGCTAGTTAGCGAACGTATATATCTTTATAGTTACAAAAATAGGTATTCAGCGAATATTTTCATGCTTATTAAATAAGTAGGTAATGAGCTCCTACACTAAATAAATATAAATTAATGGACATTAAAAACGAAATTTATCAAATAAAAGTGATAACCATGTGTAAGCATATGAAGTCAATAAAGAGTGTCTATCGGCTTCGAAATTTTGAATAGTGTCTGAAGATGAATGCACCCAAAAAATCTCAAAGATAAAAATATATGCTGCATTCTTAATAAATCTACCGTCCTCTTTTTCTGAAAGAATCTTAAACCTGTTAACTTTCTTCTATGAATGAAATGGAAATATTTCCAAACAAGCGACGAGTGCAGACGATCAAATGGGAAGGAAAACGCGAAACCGCGAGGGGGTGAAAGATATGATCCGATCTAAAAGAAAGCAAGAATCGCATCATTTCCCAAAAGAAGAGCGAGTGCGTGGGAAGGCGTGTGATTTAATCGCTGTGGGTGGAAGAGGGGATGAGGCGAAGTGGCCGGACCGAGGGGGATGAAACACAGGCGATTGAACTTAACCCCAATAAATAACGTCACCATAATCACCCCCCGGAGTATACCAACAAACTCCATTACTTCGCAACCGGCCACCACACGCTCTGAAAACCTCCCTCCCCTTATCTCCCTCACCCTCTCGCAGATGGTGGTGATGGTCTAAACATCCCTCCTCATATCCACACATCAAACGTTTATACGATCCCCACCCTTACTTCACGATTCTCTCATCCGTGCACTGATATCATCCTCCCCCTACCGTTTTTACACAACCCCTCCCCACTTAATCTACCCCATTTATCCCCCGAGCGCTCTCTCCCATCTGCACAGCATCCATTGGTCGGCCATCGCGGTACGTGCGCGATGCTGCTATTTATTTTCCCCTTCTCCACTCAAGTAAAAGGCGATCGAGGGAGAGGTGGAAGGCGCTCGACTTGCACTTGGTGGCGGCGGAGTACCACCTTCCAAAGACATCATCTGGCGGTGATCAATAACTTAACATCGCGCGATGAACGAACGAATCAGATATCGGCTCGATAAACGGCGCGAGAAGGCGTTGGGAAGGAGAGCGGCGCTTTCAATGAAATTAGGAGTGATTTTCATTACCCGAAGATAGTCTTGTCTCCGGGAAGAAACGCTTCCGTACACAAGGGACGGCATTTCAATTTTCCGAGCTCCAGAATTTAAACATCTTTCCCATCTCAAAGGCGCCGAGGGATTTTGCAGCAGAAAAGGGATAAATGATAGAAGAAGGCGCTTGGGTAATGGAAGAGGGAAAGGGGATCGTAAATGAAAATGGCTGAGAGGTACAATGGCGATTCACCCGTGGCCTCGATAGTTAGCGCAGTCCACGAAAACGGTAGCTTCGGTGCAACCGTCAGCACATCTTCAAAGCTCATCTTTGTTCCTTTCCGTCGAACTCATAACTCTGGATAACTAAGGGAGAGAAATGGTGCGAGATGGGAGAGTACAAGTTTCTATTCGGATGTCGCCCTCAGCCATCCTTTTTCCTCGCATCTCCTATACACCCACGTGCACTTATTCCACCCGTCACATATACCTCCCCAGTGCTCGGGTCGCGATACCTGCCTTCTCCTTAAGGCTATCTTAGAAGGCGGTGAAGAGTCGCGAGATAAGAAAAATGGACATGGCTACGGAAAAAAAGAACATGGTCTTGGAGAAAGGAATTAAATCTCAAGGGATGAAGAAGATGAAGGATGCGATTATGGATATGCTTAATATAGAGTGAGGGAGAGAATTATATTGCTCTAGTCGAAGTAAGCTGGATATAAACAACGAAATGATATCGGAATACAAATTTTTACGAACTCGATGTTTACATTTTATGAATGTTGTTGTAATTTTTATTATATGGCCGAATCTATCAAATTAATTTATAAAAAAATCAACATGCAGGATAAAAAAATGCCATCTAAGAGTGAAATGTGAAGATATTCGTATGAATATTAACGGATGTCAAAATTAAAGAAATCAACTTTATCTGAGAAAAATGATCGAACTCAATTACAATATCGACGTAAAAAAATGCTCGTTTTTGTATAATGAAAAATATTTTTGGATACGAATGACAGCTGTTTTAAGGAATATTTTATTGGAGGGTTGAGCAGATTATTAATAAAATACGGAACCCAAAAATTGTTTTCCTTCTTGGTGAACAATATTGGGCTTCAAAATCAATCAAAATTCGCATTACAAAAGAAGTTGCTTTGTTAAATGAGATGTAAATGCTGAGAAAAGAATCAATCAAAATTCTAAACATTAAAATATTACGTTCCTTAAATTTTCCGCTTAAATAGAAGTAAGTCGTTCGAATAGCTTAAAAGCGGAAAAGAGCGTGTATAAGAAAGAGAAGACAAGAATTACGGCGAATAGTGTGGGGAGAGAGGGTTGCAATTAATCCGTTCTATTGGGCATGAGGAAGATCCCGAGGAGAGGGAAGGGTCGAGGAAAGGTCCACCAAGGAATTGATTTAATTAAAGCGGACCGGATGCGTTTCCGTGAAAGGGTTGCGGTTGGTGTGAATGTAAGCGAGAAGGAAAGGATCGGCGAGGAAGGTGAGGGAGAGGACTTGTGCCGCCTGGATGAAGCGGAGTGGACTTTTGGAAATATGATAGATGGAAAATGTGAATTTATGTGGGATGATAAAGAAAGGCGTCACGGAAAGTTATACATAACAAAGTAGATCCTCAAAGGATTATTCAAAGGAGTTAATAATCACTAAAAATTATTAGGGGACTTTGTAAACAGATTTGAATATGAATAGAGAGCAGCTAAAGTTTATCACCAGTTTGTAAAAGAATTCATCAACATGTAACCGATATTTGTCCTTAATCTAGTTTGTATAATCATCGTGAGTTCAACATTCCTTGAAAGTTTTTAGGCGTTTCTTTCTTATTGCCATGGGTGATAAATTTTGGCAAAAGTTTGAATAATTGTTGTGAAGAGAGCTCATTGAGAATGTAAATGTTGTTTATGTTATATTCTTAGACTGAGAAATTGTAGGAATCGTCGATAAAAATTGTTCCACCCTAACACACTTTTATTCCATACCTGACATAGTGATTCCAATGTCTTTTGTAGATTTTTTATTGAGTTTCAGGAAGCGGTGAGGTCAACTGTCACACTGAAAGGTAGCATGTTCAAATTAATTTTTTTGGAACGATATATCATCTTTAAGGAGTAAAAGCAAGAATACGCTATATTGGAGAATAGATTCCAGAAAATCTATAAAATGCTTGGGAAACAAGAAGAAATAATTTGCGAAAACATCTGTGGAACAGAAAGGGGGAAAAGAGGAGGGAGAGGCGCTCGGGACGCCCTAATGAGAAGAGTTGCGTGAATGATACAAAGGAAATCGAGAACGACAAGAAAGGCGGAAAAAATGAGCGAGAGAAGAAGTAGAAGGCGAGTGAAGAAGAAATCGAAGGGATGGAACGAGAGAAATGAGTCAAAGGACGGAAAGGGAGTGGTACGGGAACGGTGGTAAAGGAGAAGGGGAGGTAACAACCGGTTTAGATCCCAGAATCCATCTTCCATCTCGGAGGAAGACCATCCTCAGCCTCTCTCACAGGACAACCTCGGCGTCCAATCCACCCCTCCCACCGTACGCCCATGTCCCCTTCCTCCCGTGCACACGTGCAAGACGCTCTGCCCAAACACTTATTCTCTCTCCTTGGACCTCTCCTCACACCATCGCGAAAGAACCGGGCTCATCCCAATCGTCGTCGACAGCATCGCGATAAACAACGGTGACCGGGTCTTCTCGCCAATTTTATCTCCGTCATCGGAAACCGCATATTGCCCCCTTTTTAGAGTGTGTTTCGCCGGTTGATTCGTGCCCCAGAGGAATGTGGATTTGTCACAAGCATCGGAGGAACGATAAAAATACCGTGGCGGAAGATCGCTGTTGCGAATATTTCGGAGGATCTCCACAAAAGAATTGAGATCGTTCAAGAATTCGCGGATGTTAACAAAGAGCGGAAAGTCCTCGAATCGATTCATGGTGACGTCTTAACTCGAATATTTCGTGAAGAGTTGCGGGAAAACTTTAAATTTATTGCCGGAAGGAAGAAAACGGCACGAGAAACACTGAGCGTAATTAGAAGACATCCTTTATGGCATCCTCTCCTACTATCAACACGTTCTATAACTGAAAATTGGATGCGTTGCAGGATAATTGCTGAAATGAAGGCGTTTGCGTAGATTGATCCAATATTTGCCCTTGAAATTTCTGTCCAGACGAAGCTTATATCTGTTACTTATGCTATTACCATTATTTTTTTGGTAAAAACTGGATACTATCTATGGATTCCTACCTGTGCAGAAAGTATAAATAATTCATTCCTATCCATCTACAATGAATTTGTTAACAGCCTAATCCCGATCAAAATCAGCCTATCCGGTTCATGGCAAAGCCTTTGCCATGAACCAAATTTATGCTTAAGCTTATTTCAAAAATGACTTTCCTGTCAAGTATTGATCCTATGACGTTAATTTGTAAGTTTTTGCTTTGGAATATAGTAACAAATGGTACAACTCTATTGATTGCTACAAATGTTTCAGTAGTCCATCGTTAATTTATCGTGAAAATCTAAACATGGAAATTAACAAACCTTTATGTATATCCAGCAAACGAGAATTATCCAACAGCGTAAAAAAGAGGAATAAAAGGGTCCGAGGGAAGGAAAAGAGAAGCGTGGGCACAAGATTTCGGGTGATGAAGTTGGTAACAAGATGAAGAGTGTGTGAGAAGCACTTAAGTTACAGCGGTTCCAATTCATTCAGCAAGGAGTGGGAATAAGGAAATGACAGAATGGATTCAGCAGCAGAAAAAGTGAAATAGAGATTGAGGGGATTAATCCACGCGCCCACGTGAAATCATGGAAGCAATCAGAGAGCGGTTGGAGGAACCAGACGTATAGATTTTGGCAAGGGATGAGGGGAAGGAGTAGAAGCAAAACCGGAAAGAGACACTTCTGGACGAAAGGTGTAAAGGGATTAATAGTAAGAAGGCCTGGAATGGAGGTAGTAAATGGAACTGGGAGGTTTTTTTATGTCCACTATAGGCGTGTGAGGGTAGGGTCATGCTGCGATGTGTGACTCTGGAAGGTTGTTTGGAAACGGCGGGGGGGGAGAAGGAGAGGGAAGGAGAAAGAGGCGCGACAGAGCGCAAAGCGGGAGTAAGAATAAATGGCGAATGAGAAGAGAGAGGGAAATCCGTGAATAGAAGGGTAATTGACAGGAGGGGTTGAGGAAGGAAGGAAGAGGAACAAGGTGGCATGTCCTTTCAAAGGGAAGGTCCGGCGAGTGGGAGGGAGTCATTTCGTGAGAGAGAGGAAAAAACACAGACATCAAAAAGAAAAAGAATGCTCCTGGACTGGAGGGGTGGGAAAGGAAGCTGGGCAAAGATGTTTGGAGAGGAGAGAAGAAAGAGGGAGGAGATGTTAAGGGATAAAAGAAGATGAAAAGAAGGCGAGGCACAACACAGTGGGAAGAGAGGGCCAAAGGGTGTCCTGCGGCAGGGATGAATAATGACGACGGTGTGAATAAATTAGGCTCCCGTAGAATAATTTGAGAGAATTATGATATTAAATTCGAACATGAGGGTGCTTAAACGCCACCTTATATAACGATCTTTGGTGTTGACTGAGTAGACAATTCGACAGCTAGATTTGTGTCGTAGAAACGCGGGATATTATTTACTTTGAGAATAATTCAACTGATCATTCCTTACATAAAAATCGTGGAAGCTTAAGATCCTACAGCGACAGAGGATTACAATGCAGAAATTAGCTTACTTACTTTCAAACAAGATTCGATTCGGAAGAAAGCGGAAGAGGGTTTTTCTCTGTGTTTCTTATCGCAAGAACGTCTTTGTCTCGTTTCGAAGGAAGCGAGTAAAGATGGGCGAGAAGGAGGGTAACGAATGAATATTCCTAGCGAAGTCCTTCGAAAGTTCTCTTTTTCCTCTCTCATAAGAGTAATTAGAATCGGCAACTAGTTAGTGATGGAAACGGGCCAGGGGCAAAGAAATATAAAGTGGAAAGAAATGGGAAGTTGTGAGAAGAACGGGAAGCTAAGTGATGGAGGTGCGTAGGCTGCCGGAGCTAGAAGAGACTGAATGTGTATGTCGGACGGTAGTCGTCGAGAGGGTGGGAAGGTCCAAGGAGGAGCTGAAACAGATGCGGGAAACGTGTCCCGGCGGGGGGAGGACGCTTGTGTTGGTCGCATCTGCATTTTAGACGGTAGACCCAGGTAAGGGGGAGGAGAAAGAGTTTGGCGGGGATGAAGAAGTGGAGGAAAGAGGTCTCTCCACCACTTTAACAACGTCGCCCTCCCACGCCACCCCTCTTCCCCGCTCGCCTCCTCTGTCTTCCCTCTCAATAAAAACGACTTTTCAGTTCGCGCCTTCTTCTTCCCCTCGGACTTGCATCATCAAACTGTCTCGTACGAGAAAGGGGCCATTATAGATTCGGTCCTAATATTTATTAATGGAGTAGGGGAATGTTTTGCTTCTTTTTTTGCATTACAATAAAACCGTTAAAAGAGAGAGATGGACGGAGAGCTAAATCAGACGAGACATCTAAGGGCAATGGACTACCAGAGATGTATGACTTGCGATAACATTGTTGCGCTGAATAAATTGACTTTATGAAAGGAAATGTCCGTTGTTTACGGAGGTATAAACAGCGTTTCGGCTGGTATGAGACGATTGAGACTATTTTGATGACGGAAAACACTTAAATATGACTTCCAATTCAATATTTTTTCTTTTAAAAATTTTAGCGTATTAAGCAAACAAAATATCACTAACTGTCGTGATTAATTTAATTCCGTCTTTTTATTGGAATGGACAGTTAAAATTGCAACAATTACTCCAAATTAAGGTAAAATACAAATGTAAACTGCTAATCATTTGTACGTGGAATATGCTTTTCCTTGAAATTTTCTACAAAGGATTGGTATATTGTCCAAACTATACCTTAAGCCTAAAATTTTATCGTGAATAAAAGGCATGCGTAGAATATTAAATAATCATAATTATTACGAACATATCAGTTAAAGGTAGCATATCTTTGTATATTTTGTTTCCGTTAAATAATATAAATTAGGTTGAGAAACGGCTGCGGAATAACAAATGTAAATATTTTTAGTTCGAGGAAGGAGACCAATTTCTCCCGCCGTCCACAGCGGGGTCGGAGGCAGAATGCAAATCTTAAGGTGAGCGTCGAACAACGCCAAAGCCATAACATGAGTCTTCTCTCATCCGCGCTTTGCTCTCACCTCACTCAGGGGTCACCGCGCGAGCGTATGAGAGGGAAAGAGACAATGGGATGTTCGCAAGGTACGCAGTAAGAGAAGACGATGAGTAAAAACCTCCTAGAAAATGTGAGTCGAAGGTGTGAGGTGGGTGTGGACTCTGGGAGGGTTTGTTGACAGCGGAGGTAGCATAAGGGGGCAAGCGGGGGAGGCGTAGTCGGCAGCCACTGCTCGGAATGGGACTTCACAAGAGAATACGAAATTCAAATGCGACCTAACGTTTCCCGTTGTTCAAAGGGGGAGGAAAAGAGCTCATTGGTGCGTCGCATTATGAATCGGGTGACAAGGTTAGGGGTGCGGGAGAGGCGGGGGCGGTGTGGGCGAAGGATAGTGCCACAGAGAGCGAGAGGTAGTGGGAGATTTCAACGCGCGGATGAGAGGTTGAATTAGCGACCGAGGGAATAAATGACTGAGATTTCTCTTTAGACCATAAAACTGGCAGATACACAATACACGCATTTTAAATGAGCATTAGCCGGCGTTCATTGATATTTTATTCCTGAGCAAGCAAAAGTTGTTCACTGAGAGACATGTTGAAATTGAGAAACGTTATTTACGGTCGTAATGCTGTCGAGGATCCAATCTAGACCGAATGTGATTCACGTAGGGTTGAGAAGGTGGGCAAGTAGGAGGCACTGCGACTCTTAGACAGAAATTATGAAAGACTCTTAAGTAAGGAATAAGAAAAACATAACGTAAACTTGTCTGTTGAAATTTCAAAACCCATCAACTTGACTGCGCTCGAATCGATTTACATGAAATTTTCTTCGGTGGCTGAATTCTACCAGGAGCATAAATAGAATCGTAGGTTTTCTCCCGGCCTCCCTTTTGGTTACGCCGGTCTCCATCGAGGTTTCCAAAATAAGATGCAAACACCAAGTAAGAGTAACCTGTGACCGACATTGGTTAGAGTACCACAAAAGGCAAGGTGAAAGCCTAAATAGGAAACGAATTGCATAGCATAGGCGTTTATGCCGTATCAATTGATATATTATAATTGAATTATTTTGATATATTTCCCCTAATATCCTCGTTTTACGAAATCACAAAACAACACTCTCCGTACCAAAGTTTTTGTGTATAGTTTTCACATTCTTTTTAGAGTACTTCTTGGATAATTCCTTCCATCAGTTTCGACATTATTATTTAATTTTAATTAGATTTATATTCTATTTCTTGGTCTTAACCTACTGAGGTACAGCGTAAAAGAAGATTTTGCTTTCCAAATATTTCCACCTGTTTCTCTTTCAGTTATTTCCTATGGCCGTTCTTTTTTATTGAGTGAGGTTAGGAAATCTTCGTTTCAGACATCCCTTCGTAGCAGAAAAACACATCGTCTGTTGGCGTGGAGAAAAGGACGATAGTATGCAAGGAAGAGCTGTTCATCCCACATTCGCTGTCTCAGTCAGCCACGAGACCTCGCTCCTGTTGCCATGGAGACGGCACTCATCAACAAAAGCTTGCGTGCGCATTGTCTATGGTCGTCCCTAAAGGGGGAGAAGAGTTAAGGTGGGTTGGAATGGGAATAAGGGCTATACGTAGCGGGAGGATGGAGGGAGAGGAAAGTCGGTATGATGTAAAAAATATAGTCGGGAAAAACCAGAAGTCTTGCACGAAAGAGAGAATGGAAGGTGGTTGCGAGGGAGAAACAGTTCGTTAAAATGTCACCTTAGGATATATATTATCTTTTTGACCACCTATTCTTTCGATTAATTCAGCCAACTTTTATTTACCTACTAAGGACGACGGCATAAAATAACCGTAGTCGGAATCTTTGCGTGGTTCACCAAATCTCGGAATTCGGATGAAATGGCATAAAATGTAAACGAGTAAACGACTCTTGAAATATCACCACTCGAGAGACTTTTAAGGAGGACAAATTTTCTGCACTATTATCTTTGAACATCTAATGTATGTACAAATGACGTAGAAATTTAAACTTTCCATAGTTATGTCGGTAAAAATTAATTATAGAAAATTTCGCGGTAGAAATTAAGATTTTGCAAAACTATTTTTAGATTTGATAATTACGTATTTCTCCTTCCCAAACGTGGAGTTGAATTTATCGTTGGTCGATGTATGACAGAATAGAGCATTAAAAAATCTACTCAGTTTCTTTCAATTTCTGACATTTTCAGTTTTAAAGCTCTTCGTCATGATTCTCATAAATAGAAATACCTTGTTTCGCTTCCGAAGCTAATGAAAGATAAAAAGAAAATGTACCAAAGAATATCGTCACATGCACAAATTAATTCACTTATAATGTCGTCCCACATATAAATTTAAGTACCTATAGTAAAATAATCATGATGATGATCATCAGATGATGCATTGAATCTGCTAATAGATTCATCGAGTGAATTACGCTCCTGTTAGCTTATCTTCTCTCAAATCGACCTCAGCTCATTTGCATACGTGATTACTCGGTCCATTTGAGTACCCGATTACGACAGTACACCTAATAATGATTCAAGAACCAAAACTCTCTACGTCACCTTTACTTCCTACCTCAAGGTTCCTCCCAGTATCGCATCCGTGCTCCTCTCAGTCCACTTGCATCCAATTTACTCCACATATTTTATCCTTTCTTTGTGGAGTCCCATTGCGGAAACCACCCCAACCTCGACTTCCTATTATTTGTTTATACGCCCCTCTCGTGGTACGCGTGCGCCCAGAACGAAGCGTCCGAATAAATGTTAAAAGCGTGCCAACAACAGTGCGTGTCTGCTCTTTATGGGAGCGGTTATTGCTTCTCACACGACTCGCGATATTTACCTTTTCCCTCTTCTTCAAAGTCCTATAAATGCTGGAAAGCAGGCACGACAGTACGCCTTTAGAGGCGTCTCGTCGTCGAGGTTCTCCTTTCTAAGGAGAAATGTTGTCTGAGATGACATTTTTCGTCTCCGACGGTAGGAACGGATGATAAATTAGCGTAAGAATCGCGACTCAGCGAAGAGAACGGTATCCGTGTGAGCAGATTTTAAACATTCTCCGTCTCTGGAGAGGAGAAGATCCTAAACGATAAAATTGCAGTAGTGAAATTGAACTATAATACCTTGCCTCCTTCCCTCGAGTGATTCGCAAACAATGGTTTCCCCTTTGTCTCGCACTGGAGTTCCCGTTAGAAAATAGCACGGGAATTGGAAGTTGCATCAGCTGCATCGTGAACTGCGCATGTTTTACATATGAATAGTACTGTCCGAAAGCTGTCCCTTTCCGGTTTTCATGCTATCCCTCCGATTTTAATGACCAGTCGCTTACTACGCATTCTCAAGTATATTCCCTTTGGGCTGTTTACATAACACATGCGTTTTTAGGATGCTTCTATTTTTTCCACCTCTAAATCTTTTTTTAAAAAACATAATCCCGATGATTTATTTATACGAGTATGTATGCTCAAAATTAAATCATTCATCTCAAGTTGGTTTGAATTGTACATAGTCATACTTACACGAATCGATAAATATCCTAGTACATAAAGAGTTTAATCTATTATAATATCATTACTATCACATAACTTACTTGAATAGATTCTACATGGAGACATTTTATACCTTTTAATTCGACTCTGCTTTGGTGTCCGATGTCAGATGAAATGTGCATAATGGCCGTGGTTCACCGCTACCTTCTTGTTATAAAAACTTAGAGTGAAATTATGCAGCCATCGAATATAGCACACCAAGGACCCAAGTAGCTTTCTGATGGCAATCCTAGAAGGAAATGCGTAGCAAATCTTACGTTGGGTATGCTACTGAGGGATTAAGTAGGATGTGAACCCGTACTCGCTGAAATCATCATCCAGTTAGATCCAAGTTTTACGTGCAGTAAATCATAATCAGACATACTTGGCCTCGGAATTGAGTTAATATTACTGAATAAGTTATGCTTTTTTAATTTAATGTCTTATAAATGTTGAATTTATAAATCAGTATAATCATAGAAAACGGGTCAGGGTGATCAGCGCTGTTATGTTCTGCCGGGATAGCTCAACGGACAGCACCCGACCGGCAACTGGGAGACCCAGGTTCGATTCCCGATACCGTCATACTTTCTCCAAGTACATTCTTCCTTGGAAATCAGTAAATTGTGAATTTTGGTGTTCGTCATATCGAACAGGAGTGTTATTCGATTTAAATGATGCAAATAATGTTTCGGAATCTGTCATGTCTACTAAAGTGATATTTCTGCCTCATTATATTCCAGTGAGGAGAAAAATTATACATTGAGTGAACTTAGCTCAAATTCCCTTCCCAAAAAGTAAGAATAACTGAAACCCTATTTTATCATGCATTCGTCTCATTGTCAGCCTATTTCACTATGAGCGCATGAAATGCCATCGTAGGTGTAAGAATGGGAAAAATAAAACGGATGAAATCCGCACAATCTGACAGTTCGTAGTACAGGAATAAACCCCAGAAATCGTAAATAGAAAAGGCTCACGCGCCACGCTTCGTCCCTTGTAAAAATGTAAGGCTCGCAAATCGAGAGGAGGCGGAGAGCGTAAAACCGTATCGACATTTACACGGAGATCTTGCCAGTCATCTTGTGTCTCCAAAAGAATTCTGCGTGACTGACGATCGAGTCCAAACAAAGACTATCGCATTGGGAAAGAGAGGAGAGGAAAAAAAAGATTTTCGTCCGGAGTTCCGAATGACAGCTGATACATCGGTCAATCCAAACGCGGACCAATCTCTTTCGAATAGAATGGAAGCGATTCTTTTCTCCCTCTCTCCCCATTCCGCATCTCGCATTTCTCTAACACATCACGTCCTTCCTCTTCCCCGTCTATCTTCTCCCTCCTCTTTCCTTTTCGCTTTCTTTCGATATCGTCGCCATAGCCCGCCCTTGTACCCTTCCCACCAAAATAATGATGAAACGACAAAATACGAATACGAATTTAGTACATTTGCACGATACAGAAAAGTAGCTCTCTTCCTCGTGTCCTTCGATTTATTCAACAATTAGCTCGTTAGAGAACGTATGAAATATATTTTTTTTATTTTGTTAAATTTGGCAAGAAGAGAAAGTAGCTACGAGTAATGGTAAATAGAGAGAGAAAAGATTTATATAGGATGAATAACTTTTTCGCACACGAGACGAGATTCCCCTCAAATATTTCCATCTACATAAGTACCCTGCAAGCCGCCTTCCGGCGTGTGGCCGTATTGTGTGTGTGGTGTATTTATCACCAGACTATGAATAATTCAAAATAGGGAATTAAAAATTTCTTTGTTACAAAGTACAAGCGAATTTGAAATTATGTTCGAGATTGCTTGCTTATTGTTTCCTTATTCTCGCTTCTTCGCCGCTGCTGCTAGCAAGGGCGATTTGAGAGTCGCGTTGCCTATTCATCAGGGGCTATAGGAGTAGCTAGTCTGAAGAAAACAACGAATTAGAAGATTGTTTCGCGAATAGATTACAAACGAAGAGAGTATGAAAGAGATGTTCGAGAGAGGGAGGGATTGGATTGGAGAATAGCGATTGGATCGGCTGCCGAATAATACGGGACGAGCTAAAGGGGAGAGTGGAATGGGAGAGTGTGAAAGGTATTGTTAGAGAAGAGGGAGGTACGATAGAAAGGGGAAAGAATGAAGAGAATGGGCGGAGAGTAAGAGGGGTTGGATGGGGATTTCGTGAGAAGATGGAGGAGAGGCAGGGGTCGAGAGGGAGCGGAGAGCATATTGGTTGGCTGGAGTGTTTTTTGGCCCTATACCTAATTATTATTCAGAGAGTACATCCACATCATGGGTACGGATGTGTTGGGCGAAGGAAAAAAATATGTAGAAGGGGGAATGGTAGTAGTAAAGGTAAAAAAGAGGGAGCTCACAAGGATGGCTTACTCTGTGTGTATGTTTGTATGGAACAGGAGCGGCTCAGTAGGAGAAATGTAGGCGGTGTCGATTACAATGCAACGAATAAAGAACCGAATCCAAATACTAAGGCGGTTAAATAAAAGAAATTGTATTTAGGATAATATAATTAACTTCCATGCATTGTATCGATTATTACAATATTATCATCTGCATGGTTATATTTTTAGATTTAACGGCAACTACTTAATTCACATATGATAACATTATGGTTTGCGTTCCAACGTGAAAGTGTTTTCACAAATAAAATTAACTAACCAGGCATGACATTACTATTTTAATCTTGTGTATTTTCATCAAAAAGTTTTTTTTTATTAATTCGTCAGCCAATCATAAATATAAAATACAGATCGATTTAATGGTCGAAGAAATACTTATTCTTAAAAATAAAAATACTTTAAAACAAATATGAAATATAAGGTTATCATTAACCAAATCAAATAAAAACGTTGGAGGCGGTACCATCAAGAGATTAGGAAAAGCCGAAAAGGAGAAGACAAGCTGAAGGTAAAGGGAAGGCGAAGGCAAACAATAATTCAAGGAAACGAGGTGCAGAAAAAGACGAGAAAATGGTCAGAAAAAGTCGAAGAATGCGGGCGAGAAAGGAGCCGAGGATCGCTTGACGGATTGAGTTTTGAGAGCACGATAAATACTTCAAGCGCGCGCGCATCCACAAACATGGCGGGGATGGACAAAATGGGAGGTTGAATGAAACATAAGGATCGGAGTCTTGTCCCTCTCACCTCTTCCACATCCTCAGCATCCTCATCCCCGGATAATACATCCATCCTCGTCAGTTTCCAGACTCCATACAGCGAATCGAAATCTTTGGAAGAGAAATTTTACCTCACCCTAAGTTAGGGTATCTGAGGTGAGTTTTTAAGGGGATTTCCTCTTGCTTGTTGTGTTGGATCTTGATTAAACCCTAAAAAAATCATCTTTACTTAATCGAAGACCGACTTAACGTATCATTTACCTGTCATAGAAGAAGTGATTGAAAATCTTTTGTCGTAACAATGCACGCCGAATTCGTGTGGCTAAGATATCCGCGATAATTTCGCAACGTTGTCGCATCCTCGCGACCTCGTATATCTTCACAGGCTGCAACCCAGGGAAACATCAAGGAAGAGTTTGCTGCCGTAAATTCTTCGTTGTGTTTTCTCACGCAATTAGTTGTGAATCCTTTCAGAGTCAGAAAAATCAACAGCACATTTGAAAAGAAAGGCCTTAAGCGCTTCTTTCAAAAACTCCGACTTGTTAATTGAAGGACAGTTTTCCAGTGGTTCCGAATAAACTCACAATGCCGGCGTATTTAACCGAAAACACCGAAATCCTGCTGCTTCTGGCGGAGAGATTGTAAAGCGAGTATGATATCTTGGGAAAGGAATGGCGTTGGGGTTAGTAAAAAGGACGAGGAGATGACGTTGGAAGGGGTGGGAAAAAAGAGGATTTAGAGGCACGAAAAGGGTAGAGAGGGAAGGCTTTGAGGAGGGGACAAAATGTGGAGAGAGATGGTAGCAGATATCGCGGACAAGAGAGAAGCCGGAGCTGGAGGGAGGACAGCCCATCTGCCACCCTACTCCTCTTCTCTGTACCCCCTGCCTCTCTCTCATACTCCAGCTCAGGAAAAGGGAGAAAGGGGAAGGTGTAGGAATAGGGTTCCTGTCGCACAGGGGTGTGTTTCTGTTCCTGTGCGTGTGAGAGAGGGGAGAGTCCAAAATGGCGTCGAGAACGGCGAGGCGGTAGCTTAGTTGCCATAGCTATGTCTACCTATATTGCCTATGTCTACCCATCCCAGAAATCGCGGGAAGAGTACGTCTTCCGATTTTTCATTTGATTTCAGAACGCAGCACCGTCAAAATGAACTTGTCAGTGGTATTTTTTACAATGACATCGATCCCATAGCGTCCGAAATGATCGGTTGTTACGCGTGTAACTGGCAACGGATTTTCAAACTTTTGCCACGTAACGAACTAACAGAAATTTAACTTGCGGTTTCAGGTGCCGAGTCAAATACGAATGAAATTAATCAGGTGCGCACGTTTATAGTGTGGGACTTTTTCAGAAAATTTCCAATCTTAATTTCATTATCAATTAATTTTACCTTAGTATTTTCCAATGGCTTTAGATACTAAGGAATATACTACATGCATTAGAAAGTGAATTATCTCTTCACTGCGTCGCAACATAATTTCTATGACAAATTTTCCACAACAGAGAGCATCGCATGGAATTTATCTATCACAGGATTCATTGTAGTTTCGAGACCAGTCTACAGTTCATCCCTTTTCGGTTCTGAAATAAAATATAACCTCTGTGTTGTATTTAAGAGTACTTATTATTTTCTTATGGATATAACATGAAAAAGAAGAGATTTTGAAAAAATAGAGTATATAACCCTTTCAACTTTAACATCCTTTGGTCTTTTCCGACCCTTTCCTTCCAACGGGCCTCATATTCGAATAAAAAACAATTCCTATCTCTGTTTCTTTCCAAGTCGACGAAAGGGGAGAAAACTCGGAGACTACCAAACGTGGAAAAAGCGGGCCGTGATATGCATTCGAGAAAGTGGATAGAAAAGGAAACATCTTCCGAACTTAACCGATCCGATTCGGAGCTACAGAGTTTATTCGTTCGGGAAAAGAAATTTTTCTTTCGTTTTGGGTCCATCGCTAAAAGAAGTTTTCCTAACTTTTTCGTCTCTCGTTTAAAGGAGAGTTGTTTTAAAAAGGCAGTCCGATGAATAGGAAGGAATACCTTATGTAGTGCCGTATCTTCTTATAAAAGCCTTCCTCCCGCTCCTCATAAAACGCGTGTAATTTGATGCGCGCGGAAAAAGGTGAGTGGGAAGAATTTTTATCGCCGTTCCAAATCTTACGAACATGCTGATAAGAGGAGACTCCCTTTTCAAGATGAGTGCTGCCACCTAAGGAAGGGAACGAGCGCAATATAAAGAGGTCTTTTCCTTTGGAATCAAATCTTCGGACGTAGAAGGGAGCGCGCGGTGTTTGTACGAGCTGATGAAGAGATAAAATTATCGGCCAGGGCGTCATATTCAAGCTCTCGTTAAGATTCAGGATTTAATAACATAAGGTGTCAGTGAAATATTTACGGAGGTATCCTATTGCTTTGATGTCAAAGTCGTTTGGAACGCATACGAAGCGGTGAATTTGAAAATACGGACACGCTGCTGGAATATTCAGCTTTGTGGTATATTGTATAGCTGCCTATACTTTTCGGATTGCGACCGAAGGTCTCCTTCTTGCTCCAGATTATAAGTGATTCGTGTATGTTTTCTCCAGTCTTCCCAAGTAAATATATTGAATTATGATGCCGCCTACGTTTGTTTCCCTTAAAAAACAGTCAAAAATTACTTAACAGAAAAATTTATCCATGCGAGAAGTCATCTAAACAATCTTACAGGGGTACCTCTATGCGCTACTTTAAATTTCAAAATCTGTCAAAGAGAAGAGATGGATAGATAAAAATTTCATTACTTTTACTGGAAGGGTATTGATACCATATAAATAATGAAGTACGTTTAGATTAGATATACAGAAAAATAATTTCCCAAAATATGGTTGAAATTTATCTACGATTTTCGTATACATATTTTTTTACAGTTCAGTTGTCATGATTGACTTGAGGCACAATGATATAATACTCCGGAGTTGCTTTATCTCCGTGATAGCTAGATACATTTTTGATACACGTATAATGAACTTAAATTTCTTTTTGTAGGCTAATGTCACTCAGAATTGAAATTGACGTTGAAAAATTAAACATATCTAAGTCTATGAATTGATATTCTTCATTTAGACGGGAAAGATTCGTTTAATATTCAACGTATGATGAAAAGAATATTATACTTATTTTTCGGGGCTGAACTTGAAGCTGAAAAAATTAAGGTTACTATGTGTGGTAGTTGGAGGAGGAGAAGAAATAATTCCCTAACTGCTTTGAAGAGAAGGCCGTACCTTGCACCATAGAAGGAAGTCGTAGGAAAATGTCGATGCACCGGATTAAGAATACCACTTAAAATTCTCTTCGTTTTTGTCAGTCTTCCTGTTCCAAAGCAAGAACTATAGCTTTCAAAATGAATAGGCTAATTTTTTAAATTGAATAAACCTCTGCCCGAATAATCTTTAATTTAAAGGGCAACAAAGATAAATTATCCACACACTATCTTTTCGATAACTTTGACGCCTTCAGACAGAATTGCAAAGTTAGGGAAGTTGTTGTATCAAAGTATGCGAAAATTACAAGCATACGTTACTCCGAATAAGAGTGAAGGGGTTACTTATCCTCCGAAGAAAATAGGAGGAAATCCAAAATATATTTATCTTCCTATGGTGACGCAAAAGGCTTTGCGTGACGGCAATTCGACCGAGATTGACGGAAAAAAGGATGCAAGAGAAAGGATTCTAATTTTCGAAAAGTAGAAAAAAAGACGGAAGCGGCAGAGAAAGGGAGGGCCCTTGATTGCGATTTAAATAGGCAAGGAAAGGCAATGGCGTGGGCAATTAAAAGACGAGGAGAATAGAAAACAAAAGGATTGGGGGATTTCAACCCCCTTTAACTACGGACGCGGACGCGCCGTGCGAGATCTCCACGAAGGCGTGACCGTCGTCCAGCGGTCAGCTGCGGAGAGCGGCTGCCGTTCTCGGCCGTGCGGCTGCTAAACGTCACCGCCGCAAACGTTTCTCGGGTAGTCTTCTAGGAAAGAGAAGGCTGTCTGGGGTCCGCATTAATGATCTAATTGACGGCGTCTTCCCTCTAAGAGCCTACCGCAGAATATCGAAGATCTGCGGCCACAGTACAGCTCATAGAGGCAGAATGTAGAGGCGATACTCTTTCTGTTACTTATTAGAAATTCAAAGCCATTAAGGCACCCTATTCTCAAGAAGAAACTAATTTGGAGTCCCGCCTATCGGCATGAAAGGGATGAGATTTCGGTACTTAGAAATTTAAACCATACTTTACTTTGTACTTTGAAATTTTCGAGAAGCCGCACCTACGAATTACGGACTATTAATCCGAGGGGATAATGTATTGGAAAATAATGGGTCATTAACATAGGGGTTATTTTTGAGACTAGCTGAATAAGTAATTTGCCAATGTAGCCGGAATAGAAAGGAATTTTTTGCAAGAAAGTCAAATTTATATCTATATATGTGCCCTGCCAGTCACCTTTCGGAATGAGGCAAGATGTGCATACACCATGACCATACTTTCCTAATCGAATACCTTTGCGAAAGAAGAAGGATATGTACTTTTCCACACAAAATATGTCCTTCCTCTCTCATGGATTTCCATGAGAGAGGAATTTTTTCTAAACCTCTATACCGAAATATAATATCAAAATTAGATAAGAGCTCATTATTTAACTGTCAGAGTTTGCTATAGATGCATTGGACTTAGCGCCCAGGTGGAGGGATGGTGATTCAATAACAGAGGGCGTAATGGTACAGCTCAGGAAAACGAGAAGCATGGTTATATATGCACTTCGCGAGGAACTCATTTCCCCTTTCAAAAGTTTAGCTCTCTTTCTCGTACATTGCAACATTCTGCTGACCTCACCTGTGCAAATTGCTCAAGTTTCGAGATAAAATATATCAGAGGGAAGGAAACCTGCACGATTGCTGAGAATTTTTAAAGATATCAAGAAACTCGAAATATCAAATCATCTCTTCTCAAAAGAATTGCATATGAACTAAACAGAATGCAAAATCTAAACAAGATTTTTGAAAGTATTTTCTTTCCACTACATTACTTCATAAAAGCTCGCCAGATAGATCGCAAAGAAAGGCAACACATGAATATTCTTCATTTTTCTAAAAGATCGATTGTTAAATAACTATCATATCTGCTCCTCGAATCCTTTTCAAAAATGCTTCTTAGCTTTGACTTCCGAAAGATTTACTGTATGTTTTAAAAGGAAGATGTTTGAGATATTCGGAAAGCACCACGATACTGAATTCGAACTTACTTGAGTCGACTTTCATTCACCCTCAATTTAAGCCCCATTAATTTCAATTTTGAGCGTGCTTTTATAGCGTAAAATTCAGTTTTAAAAATGTCGATTTCGATAAATTTTCAATGCCGTTGTGTTTTGGTAGCACGAAAAAAAAAAATTCAAATTATCAAGAAATGCAGCTGAAGAATCTTCAGGCCACTAGGACAAACCAACTGAGATTTACGAGAAAATTATTGATTATAGATGAAAATAGGGTCGTTTGAAATGAAATTTCCAATGAAGAAGCGGGCAAACGCACTAATAAATGAAATAATGATATTAATCTTTTAAATTTTTATGGTATGTAAAACCCGAAAACATATCGCTTATCACATTATCGTGCATTGAGATCCCCAAAAATGTAACTAGCCGTTCGCTCCATAAATATTCCGGAATTAGGCTAATGCCACTTTAACGAGGAGGAAGGGTTCCAGCGAATGAATAGGACAAAGACATGCAAAATGGCCCAATAGAGCTCCCATAAAGCAGGGCCAAAAAAAGGAGAAAATTGCAAAGTTCTCACAAACGCAAGCGTCTACTGCTGCTCTCCATTCTTCCCCTCTCCTTCTCCTTGACGTATTGTGGACATCAACTCACTGCTATTCTGGGTGAGAATTTTTTTAAGATGCTGTCAACGTAGAAGTGCCCGGATCTTGTTTCTTTTTGCACTCCTCTGACTACACAACGGAGTTCCCTATGGCGGTGATTTCACAATTTACCTTTGAAAACAAGGCTACCAAACTGGGAATGTATTCCTACCGCATTGCCAGAGCAGTCTAAGCACGGGAATGCCTTGGGCGTGTAAAAATGTCTGTTATTCCTTTCAATTTTGATTAATATTTTTAATGTCCTCTAGAAAATAGTTATCAGTTGTACTGGATGATTTAAAGCCGACTTTAGTCAGGATATTATCTTATTGTCCGTTATGCGACTCGAAAAAACTTTATACGCTGCAAATATCTCTTGAACTATTAACAATGGTTATAGCTCTAAAAAGTCTAATCTTGTATTGTACCAGTGTATTTAACCTCCTGCTCCAAAGATAAGTCATCCGTATTGACTTTTTCCGGTAAAATCATGATTTCCATTTCTGTTCAGATCGGAAATAAAAGCAAATTATTTTTTACCACGTATTATTCGATAAGATTCAGCAAAGAAAATCATTCAGGTTTTAAGCATCTGACGTATTTTTTCATCCTGCGAGATTGAACAGCAAGTTCTTCAACCGGAAACGGGACGTCACAAATTCACATTATCCCTTATATTCTTGAATTTAGTAAGTTTTCTTCAAGATATAAATGATTAATGTTTCTTTATACCACATCCTATCATGACGAATTACACCAAAGGTAAACATTAGAAAAGTGTATTTTTGCATTTCAGAGAAGTATTTGGTTCAAAGATATACTTCTCAAGCTTTGTTATTCTACAACTAATTCGTGGAAAAATCGAAATACATCTACCGCTACTATTTCTGGGTGCTATTTCCTGTTTGCGTTTTTCTGATTTTTGAATTACACTGCATCTCAAGTAGCGGACAAAGTTCGTGGGACTTTGTTTCCAGAGCGGTTTTTCTATCTTGATTTCAAATGTATTATGAATGTAAAAGAAACGAAAAAGAAGTGTATATTTTATAAGATGAAAAAATCGTTAAGTTTCGTACACAATCGTGACTTATTAAGATATATATTATATGAAGGTATCACATGATAAATATCCTGAAATTAATATCAATTCGAAGCTATATCAGTCTTAATTCCTCAAAGAACTAGGGCTTCGAGGAACGTGGGTTCTAACGTGGCGAGGGTCCTTAGCGTGACATCGGTGGTTACCCAAAGTGGCGACGATGAAAACTGAGACGGGATTACTTCGAAGAGGCAGAATGCGGGTTAGGAAAGAGAGAGAGACCATGGGTGGACGACGTAAAGCAGGAGAGAAGAAAAGAGAAATGAGCATTTAAGGCATCGGAGTGATAAATGGGTTGCAACGTGGATACAAACCCAAATCTCGGTTTCTCACAAGACACGATCCACTCAGTGTGGGTGAATCCGAGGGATAAACGAATATGATATTCCCGCCAGGGGATCGATGGGTATCGGCAGTGTATCGAGTTACCAGATTTAACCCATTCGCAATCGCAGAGTGAAAAATAAAAGATAGAGGGTGTGGGTGGGAAAGGGACAAAGACTACGAACGGCAGAAGACGAGGGATAAATAAAAAAGAGGCATAGGGCGATATGCGCTCCTTGGTGAGAATTCGAAATGTAAACGAATCCATCTTGAAAAGGGCGGGGGCGGCGTGGGGAGAGAAATGGAGCTGGAGAAAGAGACGCAATTGCATGCTCAAAGTGTAGCAATGTCAGATGGGTCGCCGATTCCAGAGTACGAGGATAGAATAAGATCAAAGCTCTCTTCGAAGACCCTATGGAAGAATTCATGGCTGTAATCATGATGGTGGATATGCCCTTTAGCGGACATCGGAATTCCTCCATGTCCATGAGGCTGACTGGAAGTTTTCCCCAAAAGTTTTACCGATAATTATTTGGTCATAATATTAAATTGATATTAAAGAGTCAAGGAATCGGGCAAAACCATCTAGTTTTCATTAGTAACTTACGATCATAGAAGATCCCAGAAATGTATCAGAAGGAAAATATCATATTCTCTAGAGAAAAAAAGCCGTACATTTTTCAAAATTAGGTTTTTGGATGAAATATCGTTACTTCTGAAAAAAAAATTAGAATTCTGTGACTAAAAATCTTTTTTTAGCGGTGATAATTTATCTAAGCAGTCATTGTCTGCTTTATCTCTAAAAAGTGCCAGCTTCCCGTTGGAAAAAAAAAATTTTTGACGAGTCATCACTGTATCGGTACATATCAAAACTTGCCTTCAATATCATTAGGTATCATGTAATTTCACTATCTGATGGATAATATGGACGTAATAAAATTAACTGTTACTCCTGGTAATTACCCAAATGTTTGATTTGTTGAGAGTAAAGGAGGTATTTTTTCTCATTGTTAATACTTTTTATACAGTAATAACGATAATTTTGTAATATATTGAGTGAAGGAAGCAAGAACTTCCATAAAATAACTGTGGTTACCTGAAGAGTCAACCGTTACATGCTAAGAACCGTAGAGGTTACTGACTTTTTTCACCACCCGCCTCGTTTTCTACCTCAACTTTTGAGGTTTTCACATTCCTCTAAGTCCCGAAAAACGCCAACCACCCTCGCCTCCTCCACAAAACACCTCAATGTTCATGGATGGGGAGCGAAATGCATCGGAGGCGCCGCAGGGACGTGCTGGAGTCCGTGTCCCAAGCCGGACGGAAGTTACGTCCCATCCCGGGAGGTCCCATTCCTCCATCTTTCTCTAGGGGTCACGCGTCGGAGGGGACAACTCTTCCGAGAAATAGGAAAAACACGGCCGCCACCCACGACAAAAGGACGGCTTTCGGAAGAAGAAGCCGCCGCCGACTATCATATCGCCTCCCTCCTTGGGCAATTGTTTAGTTCCCATGGATATTTTATTGTTTTAGAGGTGTCGGTTGATATGGGTAAGGGTCACACACACATTCGAGAGAGATTCCTAGATTCTCCTCAGACAATGGAGACGTGCTTGCAATACAGCTTTTGTTTCATTATTCCCCGGAAGGATCCTCCGGGATATTTCCATTACAGGGAAAAAAGTAGAAAAGTCCGATGTCACAAATTTCGGCTCCCTTGATGGGAAAATTCTCTGACATCATATTACAAAGGGGAAAATTTCTTTGAAATGGGTGGTGACCTTTCTGCTTTACTCTTCGCGTAGTCTTCGCTACGCATCGTACAATTTCGCCTATTACATTGGTACAAATTCATCTTACTATTAATTCCTACTATAATAGTATTCTTACTATTCTTACTTGTAGAATTAATGGCTTTATTTAATTTTTAAAGTAGGTAATTCATATTTTTAGAATACATATTTTTCCATATAACGCTAATGAAATAGTATTCAAAATCTACTTCTGTTCTTTCTGTTGTAAAAGATTCAGCGGACCGCAATTTTCATTTATGGCCTCGATTCATTGTAACAATGTAACATTCGATTGTAACATTTCAGCGATTAGAGAGATCTGAAGAAGGGAAATGCCAGTTTTCGATGTTTCATTCACAAAAGGAAAACTCAGCAGTTATAATGCTTTCATTGCGCTCTTGAATAACTTTCAATTACCTTTTCTCTTAATAATTCACTTTTACAAGATTTCAATGACAGTGAAAGGGGTTCATCAGTCAACTTCTCTATACGACTGACTGCAGAGTGCTTAACTTCTTCGGTAAGAAGATAGGCTTATCGTTGATCGATAATAACGTTATATTTATCTACGAGTGGATAAGGTTCTTGTTGCATAATATTCCGTCATTGGTTTCACGACGATGAGCTCAGGAAAAACCACTGCGGATACCCGTAACGACATATTCTTGTCAATATATGAACGCAACTCCCGTCACTGACCAGCAGTACTCTTTCCATAAGACAATCCTGTGTCCAACCACCCGAAGGTTTCTCCGAGTCTGTCACATAGAGATGAAATCCTAGTTATCTCCGCGAAATTTCGAAAATAGGAAATATTCCTCCGCGTAAAACCTCCATCAATCGTTGATGAGATTAGATAACAGAAGAGTAAGTAATCGCTGGGCTATCTGGTCGAGAATTGAAGATACCAAAGAGAAAACTGGCGCCTCTCAAAGGCTACCTGCCTAAAAACTGGAAAAAGTGGTAGATGAGCATTTACAACGAATAAGTACTAAGTCACTATGATAGTTTAATTTCTTAATTAAGGTCATATTTATATATCGCGATATGTCAAAAATGGTTCTATAATTTACCGATGAAAAGTTGTACTTACGACAAAAGATTTTGCAATAAAAGCAGGGTTATGTAGATGATAAAACAGCACCACAATTGACCACAATTTTCTGTGCAAATATATGACGGCTTTTACTTTGGAATTGCATTCTTAATTTGGAGAAAATGATCGCTTTTATAAATTTCGAAATAAATGATATCTTACTTAGGTATAGAAAATATAACGCTCTTGCGTTCCCTAGCAGATATTGGAAACCTCAGGATAAAATTAATAAGAAGATGTTCCAAGCATAGCATATTTAAATTCTTCAATGCTGATTTTACTTTAATTCGTCGTTTTTCCATATCAACTAAATATTATTCTAAGAAGTTAAACTATAAAGAACTTAATGGGAGCGATCAAAATTCAGACCTACAACTGACTTCGCGAATTTTCCTATACCGTACTTGCAATTCGTGCGGCGGTACTATTTTAGCCGATGAACTGTCATTTAGACGATTGAAATAATGGTAGATTTTTTAAATCTACCAACTTGTTTGTTTTTTTTCCATTTCTAGAGGACTGTAAGTATTCGGTGAGGGTCCATCGTGTCCTAGCAGAGAATCAGCGATGGTGGACGTTAGTAAAAAAATACGAGCAAAATTTGTACATGGGAAGGAAAACATGCGAGTACCAGCCAGCATTAGCAAGGATCCCTTATCATTAAGGATTGGTAAGGGCGTGTTTCCGCTCACGCACTTTTGTTGTACACACACGATCTCTCTCTCTCCTCTTAATCTCTCTCGCATGGGAAGGCAATCACTGTCTCCGTACACCTAATGACCCATATCTGCCGCCCCTCACCTTAATGCCCGCCACCTGATCCGATTACGCGACCCGCCGCCGTCACCGTCCGCGCGAAACGGCGGAAATTGATGGGCGCCGATTACAGAGAATGGAGAGGGAGTACGCTGAAAACCTTTCAGTGAAACCGTTATCACGTAGAGATCATCGAGGGGAACGAGATTTTTTCGGAAATACGCTTCATCCATTTCAAATTCGAAGGCATTTGCTACGAACTGATCGGTGATATCCAAATAAATTGAGGGCGATTTTTGTTGGCTTGTCCACTCGGTGAAAGGCAAAGAAATTGGATTCATCGATTATTTTTGCGGTTGAATTCGCGCTTTACCGAAGAACTCAACACGAGGAAGATGAAAAGTAATGGATTCGCTGGCTCATTTTATTTGTTGTTTTGATGTATTGGGGATGACCAGAGAAAATAACGAATTGGCATCGTTCATAATAACCAGAGACATGCTAATCTCCTGCAGTCTGAGCTCACAGCTGCCTCATCGCGCCTAATGATGTTTAGTTATGTGATGAAGGACTTCCTGTCTGGTACTACTATATTTAGTAATCTTTTTAGGTTTAGATCATTTTTCCCCTCCGTTTGATCTTAAATGTCTTCTTTGATACTTGAAATGTATAGCACAAAGTACAAGATGACGACTTAATGACTAATCTAATTTCAACCGCAGTGATCGTTTTATCAGGAAAATACATTAGAACTTTGTCGGCTTGGGGACATGGAGACAACAAATCCGAACACAGTCGATACTGTCTTCCACAGGAGCAAACAGGACCGGAAAAGGAGAAACACAAACGCTGTCGAACATTATCACCGGAGGTCTTTTGCAACCGCGTACATGTTAATCTCCGTCTAACGCCTCCGCTTGCGATAAGGAAAAGGGGAATGGGGTGGCAGAAAACCCTCTCCGTTAAAACACACCCACCCGCAAAACCCACATACACACATTGAAACCCTACCTTGAAAATCCGGGTGCAGTGTTCAACAGGTTTCGCACGCAGAAGAGCGTTGGCGCGAGCGGCACCACCTCCAGCGCACGCGATGGAAAACACACGAGAGAGCGAGCATCAACGAGATAAGGGAATCTGCCTCGTCGCCTCTGAGTTGGCGATCACCAAGGACATACACAACGGGCCACTGTACGGAAACATCCTCATAATCTAAACACGAACATGAGGCGAGAGAGAGGATGCAAGGAGAGGTGGAGGCGAAATTTCCCGGCATACAAAGCATTTCTAGCCATCGAGACGTCGCGAAGGGGCTCGAAGTTGACTTTCAAGTGGCGATTACAACCTTTCCCCGGCAAACTCAAACCCTTTTTTCTCCCACCCCCTTAGGTCTTTTATATGTGCGCGCGAGGTACAAAAATTCTTGTTTGCGCCCGAGAAAGGCTGTGGGAATGGGGCGCGAAAGAATTGATATGCTCGGAAGCCGAGATAAGGGACTCTAAAGCATCATAAAAAATATACTTCGCGCGCATATTTATTAACGCTCGATGGGAATGCGGGGTTAAAACGACGCGATGTGTACAACACGCATAAACAGCGGGAAGAGAAAAAAGGAGGCTCCGGAGGAGGATTTATTCGTGCTGGCGCCAGTCCTTTTGTCAAACGCTACGACTAAATTAAAATAATTTATCGTAATGTCTGAAATATTTTTCGGGCGAGGCATTCTCGCTTTCGCGAGAAATAAGCGCGGATGCGGGGATGGACCGAAGTGGCAATTACGGGTAGAGGGGAAAATAAATTCTTGGTGATTAATCAGTGGCGCGAAAAAGTGGCGGTTTGAAATTTTTGAATGGCCGTCGGAGAGGCTTAAGTGTACCGCTTCGCGACCATTAATTACCATCCAGTCGAGCGCTTGGGTTTTGACTCGAGGTGACTCGAAACAAAATTGATAGCGATTAAGAGCCTTCCGTTGAATGCGGACTTCCAAACGGCAGCATCCAAAAATGCACACTTAGATCTTTGCTTATGTAGCTAAAGAGTTGCCAGACGAGAGTCCAACCTCGGGTCCAATCCGGGATTCTCTCCGACCCTGATTGCACCTATTACTCGTAAACTCATGAAAGGGAGAGGTACGAGTGGCGGCGAGAAAACCAGGGAAGCGACCAATCACAGGGTCGGAGGAAGTAAGACATCTTGAATTTTGATCGCACCAAAAATTGATGGGCTGATTGCCAGCGCCTACCCCTCACTATCGATTCTTACACGTGTGACTTAACAAACCTATAGTTCCATAGTAGTGGCTGAAAGGGGAAAAATGTCCTCTCGAATCCATTGTTGAAGAGCATCTTAGTCTCCCAAACAGCTAGAGCATAAACAATTTCTAAGATCCCCCTTCAAACAGAAGACCGCCTTCCTGTGCTATTTCATGCATTCAGATAGTTCCAACAGTCCGAATAATGTTGTAAGGAAGTCAAGATAGAAAGAAAAAATATCTTTAAACTTTTTAGGAGTGATTGCTATGAAAGCCTTTAGGATTTTGACAGAACTGTCTCCTAATCTAATAAAGTAACTCTTAATGATGATTAATTTTCTATTCGAAGAAGGTAAATAAAGAGCATGAAAACATTTCCTAATGAAAGTTAGGCCACAGGTATCTTCTAATGCGAGATTATACTTTATATTGGTAAATAGTCTGTACTTAAGAAGCATACTCGTAAATACCAGGCTGATATATCTCTCTTCCGATGATTAGGTACTCAGATCTCAAATCTCTTTATTAATCTTTATTAATCAGTCTTTTTTTCATATCGATGCATTGGTTTTAAACAGGCCACCACTGGGGTACCTAAGATGTAATATGTTAATAATTTCATACGTGAGAGATGTGGTTTATGGTTCGCGAAACAGAAATGTACACTTGAACATTTAAATGAAGGCCATGCGGAGAAATAATAATTTCTATCCCATCTCAATACCTAGTCGCAGTAAAGACAAAAATTATGTACGTAATAGTGTGTACATCATCGGCAATACATAGCTGCGTGAATTCAATAGAAAGCAAGGCATATAGTTTTATTTTATGCATAGTAGAGTCTCGATTATCCGCGTTAATGTGGACTGGAACATCTCGGATAATCGAAAACTCGGATAATACGAAAGATTCTTCCGTATAGTTATCTCACGTACGTAAATTATGAAATAAACACGCTATTTTGATGCCTTACTGTAGTAAATGCGACGTGTTTTTGGAGTTATAATACCACTTTTGATATAAAAACTTTTAAAATAAAATATTTCTCTTTCCATCATAATATATACGTAAATTGTCCAGATACAGTTTTCACTTATTTTTCCCAATTCTCTCTATATTATCAATCCGACATTTGCTTGTTTATGATGAACTGGAAGTTGCAATTGCAGTTACAGCAAAATTGATTTAAGCGGTGTACCGATACATAAGTGTGTAAGTGAAAAAGGCAAAGCACACAAATATGTACCTCGGATATTGCGAAAACTCTGATAATCCAGACTGTACTGTATATTAAAGAATTATAGAATTAAACTTTTCGTTGATTTAATGATTTTTAATAACATTACTGATAAATTTTATAATTTGAACCAATCGTAAATTTCATACCTTGATTTCCGCCTTTTCTCTCGATCAATGCGACGTTTATTATATGAGGTACATTTATAGGTAAATAAACCCTCCACTACTCTTGGAAACAACCTCTTAGCTTAGAAAAGTATCCATTCGGAAGATAGAGGGAAGGTGCGTGCTGGAAATCGCCGGTAAAAAGGCGATCCTAAGAAGGCCGAAGTCGGGAGTCTTCGGAACGATTACGGGTCCTTTCCCTCGTAACTCGGAGAGTTTTACCCGATCTAGTCCCGCTCCCTTTGATGATAACGCCGGAGGAAATAGGCGAGTAAGGAAAAAGAGGGCGAACGACGGGGCATTTTACTTTAAGCGTCGCGTAAAAACGGTCGAATGGACACGATCGAAGATCGGTGCTTGAGGAGGCCATTCCGCGCGCCCGCAGGACTCGACCAGGCATTGGGTTGCGAAGCTACCGAGGTTCGAGACCTGCCGTCTCTCAGTGCAGAGGTTTCCGCGAGGAAAACTCGGAATATACGTACATCCTTCCTACCGCTTTTCACGAGCCGCAATTGGCTAATAAGAGACGGAACGACGGGAAATAAGAAGCGAGGAAATCGCGTAAAATTTCTTGGAATGGATTCGCCGGAGGAAATACTTTCGATTAATGCGTGCTGTCGAATTAACGACGGAACGGAGAACGTGGCATTGACACTGGAAATTCGCCCGTCTATTAAAATGAAATGATGTGAGCGATTAATTGTCGGTCAACCGCATTCTTGCGAGAACGGGAAAGTTGGGTACGGTTCAGACGGCTTGGACTATTACATTTTTTATGGTGAAGTAAAAGTGCGACGAGGTTATGGTAATGACGAGTATCCACCTCAATTGACATCGCGTGATGAGTACAATGCAGGGAACATTGTAAACTCAAAAACGAGGTATAAACTTGATAATAAATTAGTTTCATCAACGTTTACGCCTTCTTAAAATTTTTGACATATTGTTCCCTCCATATGTTCTTGGTAGCTATAATCAGCTTATTATTTCCCTCTTAGTTATTAAGTGTTTTCAGCAATAGAGATGATATTATTAGTAATTGGTCGCTGATGGTTAATGCATAAGACATCCTAAAATTGGATGTTTCATTATTCTTAATAGACGTGAATTGTAATTTAGACAATAATTCTTCATTCCGTCCAAGGTGAAAGAAATATGCTCGGTTTATAACTGAGAGAACAGCAGTTTGTTAATAAGCAATAGAGAAGAAAGTCCGATAGATAAGACATTCATTATTTTCTCCTGATTAAACTTTAAAAATCAATTACGCAGATTGGGAGGTCTCTTCGTTTTTAATCTTAAGAGACGTGCTATATTGATAATATAAGTAATTCTACGGTCTTTTCTTAGGAGATAAACTATATATATTAAAAAATTTTAACAGATACAACTTTCTATTTTAAAAAACTCGATTTTAATGAAAGAGCCAAGAAATTATTTGAGTTTGTTTTTTCGATGTTATCTATTTCTCAAAGAGGAAACATTATTTAAAATTTTTTTGAGTATTTCTATTTCTCTGTAAAACCTTTAACCAGTTGTAAAAATTACAAAGAAAATCACAAAACACACTCAGAGACCAAGGAAATCAATTCGAAAGGATAGCTGAGTGAAAGAGAAAGAAAATATAATAATTTATATGCAATGAAAATCCCTTTCTTGTTTCTTTTATCCTGAACGTTATCATCATTTCACAATGCAAAGCAAAGTACTTTATAGGAGAGATATCAATCGGAAAATGGGTCCTTATCAACTGAAATTCAATGTCGTCCGTCAACATTCTCGATAAGACAACATTAGAATTGGCAGTTATTCCTCTCCAGATAAGGTATACGTGATGGAGATAAGAATCGCTGATATCTCAAGACCTAAAATTTAGTTTGCTTGAAAATGAAGATTCGTAACTACTGAGACTTGATATATGAAGCAGAAATAGCGAAATTGAATTTAAAGAACAGAGGAGGGCTTAGGAATGAGAACTCTTTGCAAGTTTCATGTATTAAGTATGAGAAGGTGCTATGGTTATGTGCAATACATGAAGCTGTATCTTTTATGACGAAAGACTAATATATCTTGCCGATGAAAGAACACCATTTCATAACAAAAATAAATTGATATTGATCTAGATGTTTCTTGAGGATCGAAATCTTCTTACCGCTTCCAGGAGAAAAGTAAATCAGGGTAGAGAGAAAAGTCTCTCCAGTTATTTCACGTTTTTTCTCGAAATAGTAGATTCCAATCAAAGCAACTTCTTAGCCAAGTATGGAACGGAATTAAAATTATTTACGAAAATCCAATTACTATTATTATTATTGGAAGCAGCGCATCAAGAGATGGATGGAAACGTTCTATTCCGAAATCATTAAGATTCATAACCAGCTCTGATTTTGAATCCTTATAATTGTAAAGAGAATGAAGATGAAACGGAATTTATAACGAACTTCAAAATCGAATCGAACATCGTATCGATAACTGGTAAAATAATCAAAGATTTTGCTGTCTCAAAGATGTACTAATCAAAGTAACATAATTATCTCACTAGTTAAGAGGCTCACTAAAAACAAAACTAAATAATTACGCTGCATCAAAAATATTAGCTGTAATAATGAAATCACCCATTTCGATAGCGAGGATTTCTAACCAAAACTGTTAACGGAAGTTTGAATGCGTGGCCTGTGGAGATTACCCACTTATGCATCATACTAATCAATGGCCTCAACTCGAATTAGTCCTGCACTCGTTTAGGAAACCCATTAATAAACCGAATGGAAAGCGGTAAATAAATTAAATTCGGGAGGGGTTTGGTGAAAGGACCCAAAGTAATATCCAACTGAATCAAGGAACAGATAGTTTCCTCGGGGCGAGAAATTACGGATCGTGATAGTTTTTGAGTAGATCTACTCATCCAAACATAGAGAAAAGGCTAGACCATTCCGATATGCTTAGGATCGGAGCCTTTTGCAATCATTTATGCATAATGGGAGATTAATTACTTATATGCTATTATGATATTAATAATATTTTGTAGGAATTTTGATTAGGATTTCCCGTGTCTGCACAAAAACTATCATATGCGATTTAAGGAGCTGAACTTGGACGATCCAATCTACTCCTTAAACCACAATTGGATGTTGATGGCAACGAAAAATAAATGTAAATATTCATACATTTTTACTGAAGCATAAAAGGAGGAAAGTGGAATAATTATTTTTAAAAGTAAATACTAAACGAAAAAAGCAAAATTTGTCTTCAATTTTTTTATTACCATCTGAGTTTGGTTTATGAAGAATCGCGGAATGAAATCTGAAATGATATCTAGTCAGAATCGGGTAGAATACTTTCCCATTGCCTTTAGGAAAATATCACTCTAAAGAGGAATACGAAAGGGAATTGGAAAAACCAAACTATTGATCATGATTATTCCTTCGACGTCCGTTTTACAAAGTGCGGTTTTGTAGCAGCGCGAGGATGCGATTTGCCTTCTTTCTTATAATACGATTGTGAGTCTTAGGCATATATTTTACAAATCGAGAATCCTACATTTTTTGTTTATGAAAAGATACTGTTTCATCGTTTATCCGGATGAAAGCAATGTTATAAACATTTTACTAGAGAAGACGCACGGAAGGCGTATCGCTTGGATCGTCTACATATCTTGGGCCGATACTGTGTCAAGTTTAGAATTTTATTACGAATTTGTATTTGTTCATTACTTTCAATCATCCGATTATCTATCAAATGAAGCAGAAATACAGAGAGCTGACAAGTCATTCTACAGATACTTCTGAGTTGCCTAAATGATCTCATCTTACACAACTACCTCTTCTACTCCACGATTCTCAGATCCACACTCGAGGCGATAATACCCAAAACGATGTCTCGGCTGCAATCGCAACCCGAAATTAACAGCACGGATCGTGTCTTGTCCCACGATGAGCATTTTCATAAACACTACTCGCAGGAGCAGCGTCTTTTTCCACGCACCCTGCCTGAGGGTTTTCCATCCACGGAAGCCCAAAAAAGGGATCCACCCTACTGCCATGCACGCGGACGCCCACGCCCCCCCATTCCTTCCTTCGAAAAAAACTCTCATTTCAAATCCCGTGGGCCCATCGGCCCTACGCGCCAACCTACGGCGTAAATTACACCGTAACTGCGCCCCGACACTTTAACTAGGTCCTGACACAGCGGACGGGGAGCCGGCAATTCATCACGGTACAGGGCGGGCGTAGGAGAAAGACGGGAAGAAAGGTGGAAACGGGGAGGATCCCATCTAATTCTCGCACTCTTTTCTTTCCACCTTTACCTATCACTCCTCCCACATGCACACACACACTACACCACAGTGCACGTGCCTGACCCTTAAGGACTCGACTTATTTCATTTGGAGAAGCTTGGTTTCCGTTCTTTTAATCACCCCAGAATGTATTTGTACCTAGGATGCAATAATTTATCAGATAGCGACAAAAGTAAATAGCGAGTACCAATTACTACACGGTATGACAAACCATAAGATCAGTCTTTCAAGTTCTTAATTATTAGACTATGATTCTCATAAAGTTGTCTTTCATCAAGTATCCGTTTCTCCTTCCTCAACACAGTTTCCTTTTTTAAGGACGTAGTATTTCCTGTTCGCAAACCTATTTAAAAAGGCCTTTTCTTACTCTGTATTTTATAATGAGCTTCTGAAAGGGATTATCTACTTATGAATATCTTTCAGTATTGACCGATATTGATGAATACTAGTTATGCAGCTACTCATAAAAGTGATTAGCGTTGAAAATTTATTATTTATCCGTATATAGTTCCAAAGTAAGCAAAACCAAACAAAAAATCACCTGAGGAACGAGGAATTAGTAACAAATGTTTCCGTTCCGCAATGGCTCGTTCTCGTCCATTCATGTACTTGTCACACAACAGGTATGTATCTAAAGACACCGAAGGCTGAAATTTACGGGACTTTTTTGAAAAGTAACGCGAAGTTGGAGAGCGCTTGGCTCTGAGAGGGAGCATCGCGGGCGATGCGGCGAGGTCGTGTCCGGCAGATGGGTGGGTGTACCGCAGACGCCCCGAGTCGCCTCCGCCTCGATGAGGGACGACGCCCAGCGTTAAGTCCTGGGCTACAACATAATAGAGCTAAGTCGAAGCTACCGCTTATTTATCTAAGGAGCAGTCCGCTCGCAAAAGGGTTCGTTAATAAAGCGCTGAATAATTTTCAACGCCCTTTGTTCGGACCCCCACGGGATCCGATTTGATTTACACCAACGGCCGCGCCGCGGAGTTTGTTAGCGAGGCAACGAAACATTTCTCGCGTAAGAAGGCGTGCAAAAATTTCCCGTTCTCAAATCTCGCGAATGTTTAATGACACGCTTAAACGGGAACAACCTCTCCGCTTACTAAATAATGTTTTGCCCGATGACTGGAGGGAAATAACGCCGGCCATGTCGTTAAAAAGCAATGTGCTCAGCTGCCCGTGTCTCTTGATTTTTCTATTCGACTAACGACTCGTTGAATTTTTTTTCTAGACGTTTAAAACGTGATTATCCACCTCCACGCTAAAGAATTAACAACTTTATCAGCAAAGATATGGGAAGATAAGGTATCTTTAAAGTATGAGACGAATGGCGGAAATTATCCGCAAAAATAGACGCAAGGATATTTCTTTTTTGCACGATAAGCCGCTCAGCCAACTAAAATCCCAATAATTGAGGAACAAATCCATCTCCTCGCGGTGAATTGAGAAACGATTTAATTTTACGATTGTTACTGAAGGATAAATAAAGGAACTTTGCCTTGGAAAGGCTAACGAACGAATGAAAACGTAATTAAGCGGCGTACATGCCTTCCGAACCTCTTGAATGCCTTCTCCCCATTCCAAAAGATCGATCGATCACTCTCGTGATTGCAGACCATCATCGGAGGCAGTTAAATCATGAAAACTTCGCATGTGCGTCGTAAGAGAGTACCTCGAACATTGGGAATTTTACTGAATTTCTTTCGGAGACAAGGGAAAAGCTACCATGGAGACTACTGGTGCGAACAAGATTATCGATTGTTGAAGAGAGGACGGAGAACATGGTTGATATACTTTGCGTTCCTTGAGAAAACGAAGTTGAAAAAATACGGTGCCATGAATCTAGTTTTCTAGCGTTTCTATAGATCGACGATAAAAGAATTGTAGTTAAGTTCTTATCTCAGAATGGCTCCACTAAGGTCAATTGATCTAATTTATACAGCGTTCTCTAACGAACGGAATTGTTTCGCCCGAATTACAAAGTTATCGCTATTCGGCGTGCTCTATTGCGTGTAGTGCCTCGTAACGGCCACTGAGATACAGCCTATCGTTATCCTTGGCCGTAAAACGTTTGTTTACGAATTAACAGTTACCTATTGGCTTACTAGGTATAAAATCTTGGTACGGAAAAGGAGCAGTACATCTTTAGTTATGCTGAAACTGGCTCTGGAAACTTCTTTCATCGTCATTAATTTATTGGTAGTTTTTGATAACTCTCAACGCTAGCGCAAACGCATACGTGGTTATTTGAAAGGAATACAATGTGAATATTATGAACATCTGAAATATCTGAGCTATTTTAATGCATCTTTTCCTAGTTGCTGTTTACATCATTTAGATAATTTTCATCTTCACAATTTAGATCTTAGTTTCATTCGTTAACTAGAGAATAGATGATGAAGATAAGTTGTTTCTCAAACAAATTATTTATTATTTAGTCGCATTAAAAATTCGTAACCGACAAAGAAATCAATTTATAAAAAATGTTTCTTTATTTTAAAAATATTCAATACTTTCAAAATACTCTTACTGCTACGAAGCAAAACACAATAAAGCGAAATCGAAGTCTCCATTTTGAATGCTCCTGCAAATCAGACGAAATGCATAAGACCGGAGCACTTTCTTGTCCGAATCAGTTTCTGTGAAAAGGTTAATGGAAAAATAAATTGTTGGAGTTACCTGACAGGTATTTTGCATTAAAACTATGTACACATAATAATCTGATTCAGAGGTCTGATAGAGCGTGTTCGGCAAATTTCCTTTCAGTCAAGACAAAAACGGCTGAAATCGGTTCAAGTCTTTTGAAATGTTATCTTTTTCTTGGAGATAATCATTTTAATATGAACGTCACACTTGATTACTCTCCACACTTGGCTATCTCGTTGGTCTAAGATAAAGATACCCATGAAAGGTCAAGAGCTTTGTATGTACCAAAGAGATCGTTGAAGTCGCTGCCTCCGTGGCACATCAGTATCTCCAAAAGTGGCGAGATAATATTCCTACAAGGTTACTTCTACCTTTACAATTATATTCTGGCTTCACGGAAACGCTCGTTTGATTTCCCTAATGAGACTTATTTTTAAAATCCCGGGAAACGATTTTACGAGCAAATTTTTTCAGTATAAAGTAGGAGGAGGAAACGTAAGTTTTACGAAGCGTTTGAACGATATGTTACGTATTATACTACTCTGTCTTTAGGATTGTTGGTGATTTCGATTAAAATGAATAACTTATTCTAAAAAGGAGTTCCTGATATTCTTTGACCATCTGCATCTAAACCCGAATGTCTTACGCTACGGCAGGCCTCATGTAACATTTGCGATCATCGCGGTCGAGTATATTAATATTTTTAATGATATTCATTTAATGAGTGATCAATTTGAACACAGAGAGAATTCAAAACGTTTTCTAGAAATCCAGAAAAGGTGGTGGAGAGGATATAATACTAGGGCTTCACTCCCGAAATCCAGGATTCGAGTCCCGGCTAATCGTATTTATCTAGTTACGGAATGATCGTGTATGCTCGTCTATTGTTACTGTTCACGCCTCTCCTGTATTTTTTGGGATGTTTGAGGAGGCACCGGAAAATAAATAAGTTGTTGATGAATCTGACATGGAAAAACCTGGGAGCCTGGGTCTCTTATTTTAAAGAAGTATAATTTCTGAGTAAATCGAAACATTAATTAAACCAATCTTCAGGATTTCCGTGAGATTAAGGATGTATGCGGAAGAAGTCTATGCCGAAACCAAGGGAAAACCCTTTCAGAAAAAGAATGCTCGATTCATTACTCACCGTGAGCTGCGCTGCCATGGTGATGGTGATGATGGTGGTGGTGATATCCGCTGTGCATCTGGGAGGCGGCCGCGTAATATCTCGCCGCAGCAGCCCGGTGGTTGGGTGAATTCGCCGCGGCCGCAGCAGCTGCAGCCGCCGCCGCAGCCGCCGCGTCAAGCGAGTGGAAGAACATGTCCATCTCTTCGGCGGTGGCGGAGGCAGTCGTGGCCACCGCCGCTGCTCCGGAGCCCGCGGAGGAAGTGGAGGAAGACGACGAAGAACCTCCAGCGTTGTTCATCAGTCCTCCTCCGGGGCTAGCGCTACCGTTTACGTCTCCGTCAACCATTCCTCCGGCTGTGTCCGCTCCTCCTCTCGAAGGTGCGGGATCGTACCAGCGGTGGGCGGCTGCTGCTGCCGCTGCGGCCGCAGCCGCTGCCGCATGGGATTGGTCCGAGGCGGTCATGTCCATGGCTAACATTTGTGCGGTTTGGCGTGGATGTACACTAGTGCGGGAGGAGAGGGTTGCAAAGGAGAGGTGGTGCCTCTTCTCTGCGATCACTCGAGCACCTTCGCGGTGCTCGCACGTACCCTCTGGTTCCTCTTTGTCCTGCCGCACGGTCTACACAGGGGCTTAGAGCCCGAGATCATGTATGCGACGGGTGATCATCTTCAATGGTCATCTACTTCGTTGAGGATTCGGAAAAGAAATTCTTTCCTGGACGATAATTTAGCACTGGACTCTATCGTCCATCTTACATCTCATTCTATAACGAACCACAACGACGGCTTCGCCTATCGATGAATGGAGAATTGGGGGATACCAGAAATCTTTTCCGTTTAATTGATCTAAATGGAAGTGTGTGGCTACCTATTCCCATTCACAATTTTGAGGGACGTGCTGAGCCTCCGGTACCAATTGTGTCACTGCGATCGTAATCTCATCATTTAGCGAAATTCTTTGTCTTCGAGGAATAGAGTTACTTGCTCCTGAAAAGATAAGATAAAAAGATTACAGATTTTAGTTGGAAAGAAACCGTGTTACTCGAGATAACATAAAAACAGCCGACAAGATAAAAATTTTACTCTTTAAATTTATTATAACTATGGGATTTAGATAATGAACTGTTATGGGTTATATTCATCTACAATGTAGCAAGTCCTTTCCATTCTAAATCTCGAATATATTGTTGATAAACTGAAATTTGTATCAACTTACAGTTTATCTATAAACATACTTTTGAGATGTATAAGGGTACATTTTTGACAGAAGTCAAGTTTTACATAGGGATAATCAAATGATTATTTTAATATAAGTATCGATTTAAACACTAGCATACGAGTCAGCATTCTTTCTATAGTCATCGGTCCTTTCCATGCTGAAGAAATTCGCCGATTCACCGCGAGAGGGCTTGCCCGGCTTTCGGACCACCACCGGCCGTCAGAACCTTGTGTCCGCCGACGGGAATGACGCAAACGCCCGGGAGAGGAATGCTCGCCTCCCCCGCTAAACCTTTTTCCCCATTAATACGTAGCGTATCGCTTCGGCATCCATTTCATAGAAAATACTATTGAATAGGAATCGATTATGAATAGTTTCGATTTTACAAATCTTCTAGGTCCTAATTATCCACTCCACTCTGCCGCAAAGTCTAATCACATTGTGGATGATTATTCAAAGATTTAGAGTACTCCTAAACTGTGGAAGAGGTTGTACTGATGGAAGGTAACTAGGTGATTGAATTGAAATTCATCAGCTTCATGTAACATTTGGACCATAAATTCTTCAGCACTAATCGAGCATTTGCTGAAGCCAGTACAACTTTGAAGAAATTTTGAAAATTAATTGTAGTAAGAATAAGTCTTTCTTCCGAAGGAAAAAATCATGTCATATCGAGATACATCCCTACATCTACAGAATTAACTTTATGCCGAAATTGAGCAATATCATTTCAAATTCAAGTCTACTGACTCGGGGTGTGGGGAGTAAAGTTTGCAAATTCTTCTAGTTTCCAAGTATAACTCAGATTAAGCATCTCATTTTCGTTCAGACTTACGTACTCGTCTTCTAGTCAGAGGAACGTCAAAAAGATACTTCATGGAAACTTGCAAGATAAGGAAAAACTCAGCCTTCCGAATTCCTTGAAAAGCCACTATTTTTCCAGGGCTTTTTTCTCAGTTCCCACAAAGACTCCGCATAAGGAATCCAGCAACTCTCTTAGAGCGACTTCGAAGGACTTGCAACGTTTGACTCACGCCAATCAACTTGCCAAGATGAGTGGAGCGTTCGCGCTGAATATTACATGCGACTGCTCTCTAAGATTCCCGAGACGCATCGTGCAAAAAATCGAATGCAAATGCCTCCGTAGTCGCCAACTTCTCCACTTCGCAAGCTCTTTACGTATCAGTAAAACCCTTACGTTACCAGAAAAAAATCTCTATAAGTCTAGTCGTCGATGAAAAAAGTGAATGTACGCATCTGTCGTAAAAAAGTAGCGTCGATACGTGGAAAGGTAGGGCCCGAAGTGTTTCAGAAGCATGGTTATTTAGATGGACCATAAGGCACATACTGCACGGGGAAGAGAAGGGTTTCGATATTCCGTAGCGCCACATATCCCGGGAAATTGAGTCATCGAGTCCGTCTTGTTATTTTAGTGCTCGGCTCGAACATCGCTTTGCAATTGAAAGCGTTGTGAGCGGAAGGGCCGAGGGAAGAAGCGAATGTGCCTATTGACGCACACCTCAAATCCCCGCTTTGTTCGGAGACCCTGAGAAACTGAAAACAATTCACACGCATAGCTTCGGAAGGGGTCGTAAAACTGACTCGTTGAGCAAGAAGGGGCTGGAAAGTATTTCGGTCTAGGGAAAGGGGGTTCCCTGCGTTGACCGTAGTTATTCTCCAGTTTAATTGTCCATTATCGGTGGTTTACCAACCCATTCCTCTCCGGTTGTTAATACCTACTCCATTAAGGTTTACTCTATTCGGTAGTTAAGACGTAGAAGACTAATTGTAAAATCTGAGATTGTGCTGAAGCGATGAGGTTTCACTCGGACGAAGACGGCAGATTAGCTAGCTATCGCAAGATACATCGGGATAAAACGTTTTCGAGCTCATTAATTGTCGGAATTGATTCCCCGTTGCCATTGAATAGTAAGTAAACTGTTGTCACTAGAAGATCGGTAAATCTGGAGAGTGAACAGATTGTGGTGTGATAGGAAAAATAGATCTCATCAACATTTAATGGAATATCGAAAGCGAAGGTAAACAAAGTAGAAACGAAATCTTCATAATCTGAATCCAACGGAAATCTTGCTACCTGAAAAGTATCATCTACTTGTGGCTACCAGATAGAAATTCGATAGGATAAACAGCGAGATTAGATACGTCGATATCGCGCTCAACGTAATTATCATCTATAATGATTAATCAAGGACATTGCTCTACGTCTTCGTAATGCAGCGTTAAGTTAGATCCAAAGTTCTTTGTATAATTAGGTAGTTATTTAGCTCCGTATGTTCTGGAATGTATTGCTCTCCCGTATAATTGGGACAAAAGTCATGTACTCTTTTCGAAACATTGTAATTGAGAAAATAAACATGCATACTAACCTTAGTTTATCAATTTTCTTCGTCCACGGTCGTTAGGAATCCAAACACCGAAAACAGGGTTCTGCAAAAGGAGGAAGGGGCGTTCAAACAACTGCTACACCTTAAACAGCGATTAACATCCAACAGAGTCAAGGACAGTCCCACTCAGTGGAATCGTTCTTCCCGGTTAAGTCCTCGTCGTTAATTCACTTATACCACTCACTCGCGATAAAGTCCGCTACCACTACGGGTACGTCCGGGTAAAAAGTCGGCGGAATGCTCAAGACCCCTCCCGGTCTTTCTTACTTGCAGAAGAACGTGTTTTTAATCCTTTCACCGGCAACACCGGTGGTCGTTCGTGGGCGTAATCGTCGTCGAAGCCTCCGGGAGATACACTTCTCGGCACAGTCTCTTTACTCGCGCACTCGCGACGAAAACTCCAAGATGCTTCGGTGATACGGCGTCCAGTCCGTGGGATGTACCGACACAAGAGAGGGATCGTCGCTTTCGTAAAATGCCACCGATCTTCCACTTCTCTAAACGTCCCGTAATAATTCCCTCGCCGCGTTCTCCTCGTCTCTCTTCCGATGGGAGGACTTAACACGGATTTTTCGGGGGGAGGTGGGGCCGGTCGTTTGCGGGGGGCGGCAGCCGGCAGAAGGTGGGGACCTCGCGGCGACCTTTGAAAAAAAAACTTCCTCTCTCTCTCTTTTCGATATCTGGACGTGCTCCACACTCTCCCGAACCGACACCCTCAACCGTCGCTTCACAACTGAGTCCCTTCCTGCGAAGGCAGAACCGAGTGGGTGAGTGTAAAGGGGAGCGGAGAGGGAAACAGGAGTCGGGGGATGCGAAGAGAGAGTGCTGAAGAGAGGTATGGGTGAGCGGCCTGTGCGCGTGGTGGGTTCGCCGAGGGACGTGGTTGGCTGTGGCGATTGAGTGGCGGAGAGCGGAGAGGAGGACTTCGGCAGCGTTCGGATGACTCCGCCCACCGAACGCCCACAAAGAGATGAGAGGGAGGCTGGGGACGGTGGGAGGAGTAAGAGGTTTCAGCCGACAGAGAGCGCGCGGAGCTGGGGGGCGGTGTTTGTGCGGGAGGAGAGGTGCGCGAGGGCCGCGGGGAGAGTTTCTGCGTGCGCAAGGCTCTCTGCATTTGGCGAGTTGTTGTCGGTGGGTGAGGGTCCTGTCACGCTGCGTGAGATGCAGGGGAAGCGAGGCATCCAAATACATCGAAGGAAGATAAGGAACTTGTTCAAAATTACAATAAACTCATTGGCTCTTATCTAGGAATCGTTTCCAATGGAGGTTTAATAGAAAAATCTAAAGATGACCTCATGAGGGGAGTAGAAAGTGTTACATGTATTCTTCGTAATTCCTGAGTGTTATTCTAAAAACTACTGCTATTCTTTCTTCATTCCCATCTATTATTTGTATCAGTAGATAAATACATAAATCCCTAGTATAGCTGGCATTTTTACCTATCGCAAAAATGCCAGATTTCCAAATCTTTATCGTCTATTGTTCACGTGGAAAATCTTTGAAGGGTAGGTTGACAATCTCGCCTTAGTTGTTAAACCTCACTCTCAGCAACAGGCATCATTACTCAGCGCAATAATAGGAGGAATAGTTTTCTCTTCAGTTATGTAAAGTTCCCACTAAAATTGTCATTTCCTTAACGTGCATTAACATTATTTTCTTCGTTTTAATTTCTTACATCCAATGCATCGCTTAATTTTGAATGAAATCAATGAAACAGTAAAATATATTATAATAAACGATCCACTACAAGATTAGTACGACATCATGTATCTTCCACAGTCTGCCTCTATTTGGGAAAATGTAAACAGGCCTTGAATTCACAGAATTAAGATTTTCTGTCAAACTACAAGCGTCAGATAAACATAAAAATTTCTTCCCTGATTTATAATATCTTTTGAAATGTATTTCAGTAAAATCATAAATCGTAAATACGAACTGAAGTTCGATAACGCAAAAAGATTCCCTTAGAATGGATATTTGTTCTTGTTTAATTTATTGCAACCAAAAGTCACTTTAAAGGTGTGTTAGTGGAGATGGTTAAATGCCGTAAAGGATTAAATGATGCAAATTTCGCCTCCTCTCCAATGATTTTCTTTTGATGAAAATCTTTCTTTGACTACCTTAAAGAAGTCAAGCATCCTGCGAAAATGCATTTCCTTTTTACTTTTTGCAAAAGAAATCATCATATCATAATAGCATAGCTTCTTATTTTGTGTAAATAAACTTTAAATGATATTAAGACACTCTGCATGACGGCGTACCTCGGTGACTATCATTTTTCGAATGTAATGAATGCTTTTATTGAATTACTTGAAAACAATGTTTCAAAAGGTACGGTTTGAGGAGCAATTAAATATTTTAGTATCTTTCATTACTACAGTAGTATCTTTAATTGTTTACCATGCTTCTTTCTCATGGACTGCATTTGTAGTCGTTGAATAATATTTGAATTGACGCAAAACGAATAGTATTTAAAAGTACACCAACAATTAGAATTAGCAATAAACAAAGAACACGAATCAAATAATTTCGTAGATTAAATCAAATAATTTCGTAGGTACTAATAACATCTTAGTGTGTTTGGATGTTACGTTAGATGTCCACTAAATGTCACCAGAGAAGATGCAATTTTGATGGATGTTTTAGCATTCGATGTCAATAACTAATGGCAAATAAACCTTTCTTGTTCCGTAGAATATTTTATGTAATAAGTTTATTTAAAATTATGATACAAAATTATTATGGAGATATTATAGAATGGATATGATTATGGAGATGTTTCACCACATATCGCTTGATATGTTTCGTTAATGTAACGAGCATTAATTCCAGAACTTTTCATGATATTTGCGAAGTTTTCCTCGTCCCTCGATTATGGTTTAGTTGTAAACAATAAATGTCTTCCTATTATTTTGCTTATTGTTAATAGTGCTCAGAAATTTCTGGCTTGGTATGTGACAACGCAATAAATCTTTTAATTATATTTCTAGCATGTCAGAAAATAATTACTGAAGTATGTTTGAAGAAGTTTTTAAATTGCTTATTTGCTGGGTTACTTGGTTGTCCTTAATACGCTTCATTTGTGTAGCGGGGAAATATTACACTTCACCCCAGGTGGGAAAGAAACCCTCCTGAGCCCCCCAGAAACTCCCGAAAACAGCTCGTGGTATTATCTACACTTATTGCATCCAAGTTTCAACGAAACTAAATCTACAAATCATACATATAGTTGCAAAGTATTGTCATAAATTTTATTAACACCATATTCAAAAACTTGTTTTTTCCGATCATTATAAAAATCATAGCAGGATTTCTCTCTTTTATTTAAAAGCAATCGCTTAATAGGCACTACAAAAGAGGGCTTACTGGCGGTAGGAACTGCATTATGTAAGTAAACAGCAAAGTGTCGATTTTAGTGTTTTAATAATGTTCATACCTATGTATTCGCCAGGAAGATTGTTTATTCCATGACCAAGAGTAAAAAATAACGTGAACGGTATCTCAGTTGTTGTGATTGACGTAAAAAAGTTGTAAGTTATGATACATTTGGAATGGGTTGTATATTGAGATAAAGAAATTATTTTCTTGTTAAGCTAACTAATCGGACACAAGATCTAACTATAATTTCTTATATATTCCTGTAGTTAGGAAAATGCTAGTGAATCCTCCGAGTTCGTGTTTATGCCGAGAATTAAAGAAGAACGTAAACTAATTTATTTTATGGTCATATTTTTTACGCTAAAATACTCATTAGTAGAATTTTTTATTCCACTGTCCATACAAAACTCTAACTTCAGTCCTACAGAGCATGTCTATGTCTATGTGTATACCCTGCTAGCCACCTTTCGGCGTGTGGCAGGGGGTGCATGCACCAAGACTCTATTTACCTAGTCGATTACTTTCGCGTATCGTTCGCGGAAAAAACGAATTCTTGAATCGGTTCGTTTTCGCATCTATTTCTCTTATTTTCCTCGCTGTATCGGAGCGGCCTATATAGCAGGGAGGGCGCATTATGTCCGCGACGTCTTCCGAGAACGTGGTTTCTCTGAACTTATACTTACTGAGCAGATGAACCTTGAGTGTTTTCTTTGAAATACTTCGTTTTAAAATCGTCGCATGCACCTCAAACAATTTGAAGGTGAAACTGTTTCGGAGCTCCTCCAAATGGGTTAAAATTATCGGCCAACGGGGGGAATTCTCTCTCCTCCCTTTCTGATGTACCGTTTTCTCCCTTCAGCTCGCTCATCAGCTACATCAGATCAAGTCAGTCGGGTTCTACAGATGATCCCACATCTACTGCTGTTGAACAGAATCCATTAGGTACAAACGGAAGATATGGATGGCTTACCTAAAAACGGTACTGATAAAATACAATGCAATAGAAAACAAAGGAAAACGGGTAAGGGTGATTTTGCGCAAGATGGTGCGCACCCAAGAAAAATCCCAAGGAAGAATGGATTTGAAAAAAGTCTGACGGGACCGGGACTTCCCGGTCCCGTCAGACTTTTTTCAAGTCCATTCTTCCTTGCAATAGAAAACAGCAATGTTGAAGAAGGTATCTTTTCTAGTCGACCTCAAGTCTCAATCTTCGAACAGACGAATTAACAAATTGTTTACGCTCGTCATTAGTTGAGTAACATCACAAAAGAAATTACCAAGCGTTTAATTCATTGTAATTACATTAATCCACGGCTGAGTAAAGTTGTCCACACTTTGAATTATTGTCAATCAGATCTATTTCGCTTATTAAGGCGAAGGGACGAGACCACAGTGAGCAATTTATTATGATAAACAGAGTTGTTTCTGAGGATGTGAATTAGAATATGGTCGCAGTGTTAAGAATGGAATTATTATTATTTCCCCTTCATTCTTTAACTTGTAGCTACCTTCATTATTCTTGAGGTGCGTGTATCAACGTTGCGTAGATTTGATTCCTGGAGTAAAACTATCCTTCAGTTAAACATTAAATACAGCCTGTCGCTGTCTAATTTCCATCCGTGAACTGATTTCATTTATCGCGTCCATCGTTGATGGTAATTTTTAAAATTTCCTTTTACACAGATTATCTACCATTGAGATCTCACTAAAATGAATTTAGTGCGGTTTATCTATGTGTTAATTTTCATTGGATACTGAATTTCAACCGACCAAATATATGCTCAGTATTATCAAAAATGTTCTAGAAATTCTTCTTTGTTAATTTTTATATAGAGTAATTTTTTAAGTATCTCCGACGGAATGGATGACAGAACGTCATAATCTCTACCACGTGAATCTATGCTTCCATCATTCATCTGAAATAATTTATATCTGATTACTCGAAAAATCAATGCATGTAAGCAGTAAATAGTTACGAGGAATAACCATGAGGCTAGGAATTAATAAATGTGCATGCTGCAATATTTAGTATTCTTAAAACACGAGAAAGATTGGCCCTTCACCAAGGAGTTTACTCCACATTGCGCGAAACTTTAATGTACTGACGATGTACATTTCCGTACCGTCAACAACCTCTCCCCTTCCGCACATCCTGCCCCTTCCCCATCCCTCCTGCCTCCACGCTTCACTGGCTCCAGCGTCTCACCCTCCGTCCCCCGCCCTGCCGCCCTCTGCCCCATCCCCCAGCGCGCACCCAAGCGACCAATCGGAGAAGCTGACGTTTTAAAGGGGGCGTCTGGAGGGCTTTGAAGAGGAAGGAAGGAAAAAGGCGGAAAGGGAGAAAGAGGGGAGGGGATGGGACGGCAGATAAGCACAAAATGGCGACGGTAAATCTGTTTCGGGGAGGATGAGGAGTGGGAGGGAGGGGTAGGGTTCGGGGGTGGACGGGGGAGGCGAGGCTGGATCCCGGTGGAAGGGACGGGGGTGGTCGGGAGGGGTGCGGGGGATTCGAATTTGCCACGCCCACCCCTCCCTCCCCCCCTTCAGTTGTTCCGATGCTACGGAGTGAGCATCATCATCTCTCCAGCGTTTTTATGACCTTTCAGCGTTCATCTCGCTTTCTCTATCTCGCTCGCTGATTTTCTCTCTTTCTTCCGAAAATGCTTCTGTTATACGCCCTAGTTTCTTTCCCTTTAACTCTCTCTATGATCCCCCTCTAATATTACCCCACCTCCCTTATTAACCCTGTTAGGAACTTCTTTTTCGTCACTACCTTGCCACAATCTCCGGGTTTTTACTGTCGTTTCGACCTCTCCGAAATGCTCAGCAATCAATTTATTCCCTATCTAAAGGATGTCCCAAGAGATACCTTACTACCCTCTTCTCCCCGATACTATCCTTAAGGATGCTTTAAAATTCTCCGCCACCTCTTATTTTTACGTCCCTTGATCCAGTTTTATTGCCTCACTATCTCGTATTTTGTTGATGAGTTTTCTCCTTTCTGGAAGATTACGCGTAGGATCTAGCCGTCTTTTCTCCGCGCCGAAAGAGCCCGTTTCCTTCGTGAATTATTCTTCATTAAGGGTTGGATTCTTTCTTGAACTGCAGAGCTCCATCCGTAGATTATGTTGGGTTCCACTACTTCCGAGAAATCCAGTATCATTATGCGAGTGAAATTTTATTATAATTCTTTCTGAAGAGACATTTTTTCACTTTAGAGATGATTGATAAAACTTGAAGCAATAAAAAATTAATGCGATTAAATGTAAAATCAACGCTAGATGAAAGCAAATTTGATTGTAAGGCTTAAGAAAATATCAGAGACCAGTTATAAATTATTTATTACTAAGCAAGTTCAGGAAACTTTTTCTTAGTGAGACTTCTCAAAGATAACTGTTATTACGATAAAATTTCGCGCGAGCTTTATCAGCTGGATTTTATCCTAAGTTTAAGTATAGTTTGTTTTTAACTAAAACTTGACCAAAGTGTAATCGTCAAATGATAAACCAAGGAGTTGACTACAATAATGCGTACATTCTGATAATGGCAAAATCCTTGAAAAACCAACTCCTATTTTAAAATGTAATTTCTTGAAATGTCTTTCCTACTCTCGCATCTACATCAATTCAAAACCCCCCGCTCTCTTCCCCTCGACTTCGAAATCTCACCCACTTTTCACCCCTAGGAGGATTTGCTTTTCGGGGATTAAGATAAAAACACGTGAATTGCACAAACGTAAGAGGTGTCCTTTCAACACATTCCCTTTTCCACGGTGAGGGTGTTGAGAGAGTGATACTAATCCTTAGAGAATGGGAGGAAAAGACAAACTTGTACCGCATTGGATGGCACAGGGGTTGAATCCGCCTCTTTCGCGAGCTACTCTCTCTCGCTCTCCTTCCAGTTGGGGAGAAAAAAGAGGGGACGGAAGAGAGTATATTAAAGGGGATGGTGCCGAATCTCTCAGCACATCCAACATTTCAGAGTTTTAATAATTACTACTCTTTTCTATGGTAGGTTCATCTATTCGACATACTGATTTACTCGAAGTTGGGGGAAACTTTTTCGTTTGTCTCTCTATTGGGATGCTTCAACAATAATTATCGGAGCTCGGATTTTTTCTGAGAAAATTTCTGTATGTTCATCAATAAAGTCAAGCTATCTACATGAAATGACAGTTAAATCCCTCGAAAAAATGTTGAAATTTTCCTTGGTAAGGATAAACGGAACATCTTAGATGCCAGATGCGGTTTAGAGCAAATTTGATACATAATTCGCGGAAACTTTGAGTAGTAGCAAGAAAAACCCTGACGAATTTAAAATTATCAAGTTTCGGAAAAGAATTGGTTTCCTTCCGTGTTATTGCTATCTATTACATGCCATCTCCTCGAAATTGATCACCATTTAATTGATATTCATTTTGGTGGCGCGAGAAAAAGTTATGTAATGGATGATGCTTTCCGCATAACTTTTTTGAGAATTTATATTTGTATTCGGTTGCTTCTGAAAAAGGAGCTTCGATTTGATTATTTATAAATTAACATAATAATCAGCGTTCTATTTGGATATCTTTGCCTACGGGACAAATCTTGAACAAAGCAATCATCTCATTTGAAATGCATTGGTCGAATTCATAGCTATGATAATACTTCTTCGTACAATACAAAATGATAATATTTGTACTATTCCACAACGGTTTTAATACAGTACGACCGGGTTTCGACGTACTCACGTCATCATCAGGTGGCTCAGAAACTAAAGATGATGGCGTGAATACGTTGAAACCCGGTCGTGCTGTTGTGGAAAAGTACCAATATTTTCATTTTGTGTTATAGTGAAGATGGAATTCCACCAAATATCGCTTACCAAGTTTAATTTTAATACTTCTTCCATCGTCTAAAGTATCTTCCTGAAACAAATTCCAAAAGTTGGTGCCAGTTTGTTGGATTTACTTCCACATTTCATCGGTCACGCTAAATATCGTGAATAGATTACCTTGCAAACACATTTAATCTCAAATTTGAGAAGTTATATAAGCGAAAAAAGGGATACAGCTGATGGACCTCGGTATTACTTCCAATTATTTATTATTTTTCTTTCGAGTTAGAAAACGTGTTGGATTATTTTAAATGGAAAGGAATATCAATGAAAATGCGCCAGTATCCAAGAATCGTTAAAATTCGCAAAGAAGTAGTTCGGAATGAGATTGTGTGTAGATAGGCTTTAGTTGTGAATGTATCTCTGTTTTCTCAAAATGTTCTATCGTTACCTGATATCTCTTTGTTTTTTTTTCACACTGACAGGTGTGGGATAAAAAATATATTCATATTTTGAGTATATTTTCATTCAACATTTTCTCGCAAGATATTTTAACATTTATGTTATCATCACTATTAATTCAAGGCATGGAATCTATTACGTTAGAATTGTATCTATGCGTCAATTACTTATATGAGGCATGGTTTCATTCTCAGTTTTTGTGGTAGTAAGATGACTTACTCCTGTATTCTGCACGATAAAGTGAGACTTAAATGGAATTTCATTTTATTTCAATTCTTGAGAAAGACTTTTTATTCATCTATCGCTCAGATTGCGGTGTGAGTATCGGTAACGACTAACTGATAGATATATCAGCAGATTCAGTAAATAATTAGGCTTAAGATTCGAAAATGAACGAGTTCAGAAATATGTACTTAACTATGAAAATATAGAATAGGTATTTCTACCCTTAAAAAAAATCGTAGTATCGGATCGTTGTATTGGAGATTACTGATTTAGTTTGCGAATTTTCCTATTCTAACATCTTTTGTGGGTCGATAACGGGGGTCAAGGAATGGTTTATACTTTTCTAAAGATGCCAACATTTCATTTTCGTAATTTTAATACAGACTTTTTTAGCGATTGCTCTACGTATGACATAATAACTATAAATAAAATTTCGCCCAATAAAGACGTTTTTATTTATTATTATTTATTTATAACTACGGAGTTTGCGATCATTCAAAGTAATTATCATTAAACGAAACTTGCTTAGATTTTATTGACGCATAACAATTTGTTTACTCTTCAAGATTCTCTTAAAAGAAAATGCAGTGAACGATTCAAAGGTCGCATATTTGATGGGCATAAATAAACCCTTCTCGTAAACATTGGTGGCAGCAGAAAATATTGATCAAATTGAGAGAAGTAAAGTTTCGGTAATTTGTAGGGTATGTTCCATATATCTAAGATTGATTTCTAAGTAGCATAAGCAATCGGTTTAATTGATATTACGATAGCGTATGTGTCATATTCCAAAGCTCCCTTACGTTTTCTCCTTTCCCTCTATCATACTTTGACATTTAAAGGTGATATTGCTACTTTATTACAGTAGTCTTAGATATCTATAGCATTTTAATATCCTTGGAATTCAACTAATTAATAATGGAAATAAGGTTAATCCATATGTATCATATGAGAGTTAATAGTAATAAAAATAAAGTATAATTATAATACATTAATCTTCATCACAGTACCATTTCGCATACCATGTTTGACGTTTATCTTTTCTCTCTTGGTCGTACAATATATTTTAGAATCTTTACTTGTATATTTACGACTATTTATTTTTATTTTTTGCGACAAACTATTCCCGATCATACGAGCATATTGATCGTGATATGATGTTCAGAATTTTTTACCGATTTCCTCCAAAGACATTCATGCTACGATCTCGAGTAAGGAATATCAAGGAGAAAGGCTCTAAATTATCCCTTTCCTTATGAAATTATTATTATCCAATCATATCTCACAAATTTACAAAAGTTGAATGTATTGGAAATATAATTTTGTTTTTCATTCAGCTCCATGTGGCTATTATTTATGCTGATCACTCCTGTCCTGTGCACACAGATTGTAGTATTGTTAATGCTGCTTCGAAAGCTGTGGTCATTTTGCACATATGAGCCCCCACCGGGAATCGAACCCGGGACCGCTTTCACCAAAGTCGAACGCGTTGCCCACTTGGCTATCCGGGAGCCTCATTACGTTAAGATATTTCGTAATTTCTTCCATGAATTATATATATATATATATGACCATCATTATTACGTTCTAAAGGTAGAACATTAGTGAAAAACGATTATATCCGATGCTTCCCCCACAATTAAAGCAAATTGTGAAACCGTATGCCATCGTATTTACTTTACATTCGTACGTTTTAATGCTTTAACTGTTCAGAACGAGAATTGATTCTGCTCTCATCCTTAAAGCCAGTCAGCTCCCGTCTTCGGAAACCCAAAAGCTTGTGAATACGATCCATTAGATTTATAGGATGGTTTCTCCTTGCAATTAACCCATCTGTTTATCTTTTGAGTGCTCAATCCTTGACGTTCTGAATTGAGTCGTTACTGATACATTTGATGATTCATTTACTGATTTGGCGATGTATCAATTAGAGTAACTTTACAGATGTAAAATAAATTGAAAATATTAAAAATAATGAAATTAGATTGAGTAGAATCCATTTACAGTAACGCTTCGTGCTTACTAATTCATTACTTTCAGTTTTTATATTAGCAGCATTTGGCTAAGACAGATCTTAGACTAGATTTTTTTCAGATATTAATATATCCTACCCAAACACTTCATATTTTAAACAATATTTTCTTTTTATTTTTTCCGCTCAAATCGAGTTCGGAGATGTTAATACCGCTATGTTTCCTTTCAAAGCCCTTTGCATTCTTTGCAAATGAGCTTTCTAGCAAAGAGACTTCGAATAATGGGAGCAGATGTTCACAAATCAATCTTATCCTCCTCTGTTTACCTATCCCTGTTAATGCATTACACCTCATGACTCCGTCGATACTCTTGGTGATTTCGGTGCTTTTATCGCGTTTTAACCAGACACCTTTCCTCTTTAGTAGAACCCTATACTGCTGATGCAGGAAAGCGATTCCGTTGTCTAAACAAAAGGGAAGGGTATCGTCATTCCACGACTCATTGAACTCTTTACGAGTCCCCTACTTATTTTGCATCGAAGCATCATCCGAATTAAGAGCCATCGGAGGAGCGGAGGAGAAATCTCCGGAGGAGCTGATTATAGAGTAGAAAATAGGAGTGAAGAGGAGGCGGAGAGAGGGAATGGAAGAAGATCCCGACTCACGATGTCTACAGTTCAGGATGGATGGGGTGGAGGTGGCAAGAGCGCGAGGAGGAGATCGGCTATAAAAAGAGCAAAAAGAGAAAAGAAGGTTCGGTGGGAGGAGCCACAGAGTCCGCTGTGGTGCAGGCCACTCCCACAGAGCCTTTTACGAGCGTCAGTCACGGCATCTGGGTGCAGAAATGAAAAAAGCGTGAGCCTAGAGATAGACGTGGAGAGAGCGATGGGCGGAGGAGGGGATACATTTGTGGGAGAAGAGGAGCGGAGTTAATTGACGGCGTAAATATTGAATGAGGCGGGAACTTTGATGCCAACGGAAGACTATTGATGAACGTTATCCATTTTTGCAATTAAAGCCTGAAAATTACTTAAAACTTTGTTTATTCACTTATTTATATTTCTAAACAGGAGTATGCCGATAATTTGTTTATTGATTGACTGGAATAGGATTACATTTATTTCGAAAACACAGGTTAGAATTTATCAGCTATTCTCGAACTTTCAACGGAAATAAAAACAAATTTAAAACAAGAGGCAAGTATCGTAACGCTTTTCTTTATTGAGATGATATTCTGAAGTTTCTTAAGTACCCCATCGAACACGCGCTATTACAATGATTTTTATAAATTGAATAAGTAAACTTAAAGGATGTCATACCATGTATTATCTCAACATATATTCCGGTAAATTAGTATAAAAGGTAAACGGTGTTTGGTAAACAGCCTAATTCGTTTGGAATTAGTATATATTCTAAATTTAGAGACATTATTTTAAAAGATTTGATAACCTCATATATTTATTGAGTAACAAGTAAAGAAATGAGTAACAATTGAGCTTTTCTTTAGAATGCAAAATTTAATGCAACTCTTCAATTCTTTTTTATTTGGGATCTATATTTTCAATTTTTTTCTGAGATCTGAATCCAGGTGATTTTCTTGAGACTGAATTATATTTTCGTGCCAGAATTTTCCTTTCACGCAATTAAATGATCTCAAAGATAAGACGACGTATATCTTAGGAAGGAATTCGTAGTCTTCCAATTCCATTTATTTCTCCGAAAATAGCGTGGAATGCTTTTGAAGCTCTCAGAAAGAGTGCCAGCGATGAATGGCCTCACCGTTGACCTCTTTGGACACGCCTCTAAAGGTCGCCTCTTGGCTCCAAAACTCATCCCCATCGCTCTACTTACATCGCTAAAAATAGAACTTTTTCAACGTTACTTAATTCTTGTGGTTAAGAAAGACGGTGATGCAATCATTTTAGCATGAAAGAGTTTTTATGACTATCCAATTAGCAAATGCTCAGGACCAGGAGAGTCATCAAAGTAAGTCCATAAATAGGAGTTTCTGGTGGTCGATTGAATCCTCATTTCAATAGAAAAAATTGATGATTAGTTCTTTAAGATTTATATATCATTATCTGAAATCCTTACCTCAGTAGGGTGCTAATGAATTTAAAATTCAGAGTATTTTGTTTGCTTCATTTTAGATTCGAATTCTGTAAATGTAAGAAGACAGGTTATCTTTCTGTCAATGTAGAAAATATTTTGTATTTAAATTTGGCGAAGAAATAAAGTAACAGAAGCAGTTATTATCATACAGTTGCTGTTGGTAGTTACTTAAATTGTTCCTACGACATCATGATGCTTCCGTAACATCCAAATCGGTGGTCCTGTGTTTATAAATTACAATAGGAAACTACCCACCATTTCTTCAGGATGGATTTCTACAACATCTCGGCAGCCTTGAATGACTTTATCTTTGAGTTAAATCGCTCTTGAGCAGCATTTTTCTGGGAGGCATCGGATAATTTCAGTGTCAAACGGGTGAGAGAAACCAGAATGTGCTTACATGCATCTGCGGTTGACTGGATGTTCCAAGGAAAGGCAATTAAGGGTGGCATTGTACAGGAAGCCGTGTTCCTAAGGAAAAGTAAAGGAATGGATGATGACCATCGCCCCAGTAGGTATGGCAGGAATTCGAGGGCCTTACTCGTGGCCGTAAACTCTGTTCGCAAAGTCTGCCTTCATTTCCTTTAACACAATTAAGACTAAAATTTCGCTTACAGTAACACTCAGAAACGGTCGGTCTCTAGACTTGGAGAGCTCTTTTCGCGGAGGAATCACCTTTCTTGAGAAGATAGAAATTTGGGATTACTTCAACTACAAAATCCGCCATTAGCTGCACGGGAGGCACCGAAATTGTTTTCACAAGTGGTACAAAGATAGCCTGAAGCACCTTCATGAGTAACCGCAGAAGAGCCTGCTAAGTCGATTAAGTTGTGAAGATGAGCACCCTGTCAATGATAGATTGAATACTGGGAGAATCAGGTTGTGCCTTTGAGTATGGAAGTGGAGAATCCGAAATACGTACACCACCTTGACTTGTGAGTCACAGCGAAAGGTGTAATAAGTGATAAAGCTTTTACTTTGAGTAGATTTACTAGATATCTTTGACTGTAAATACTGTAAGAAATGTTATGCATAATATATAAATATTCTTTTCCTTTCAGTTGTATTTGTAAAAATTAATATTTCAAATAATTCGTTTTAATTTCAGGTATGAGACGCAGATCTATGCCCAGAATGTCAACAGCTGTGCCTCACCCTTCATAGACCCTCAAGATTGATGATGCATCTATCTAAGAAATTATCTTTCGCCTTTTGGAATGAAATCTGCTTTGTTGGTAAGGATGTCATTATCATTCATTGCCCTAGTACAGGAGTGGCGAACCTATGGCACGCATGCCACTCTAGAAAATCTTTTTGGTGCGCAGAACTCCGATGGCACTATCTTTTTTAATGAAAATGCAATAGATGTTGTTTTGTTAATTTATAATGAGAATTATCGATTATTTACGGTCAATGCAACATTGATTCCATCGTTAATATAATAAAACAGATGTAAGCGTCTCGCCATATGCTTTGGCACAATATCTAGACACAAATCGTTAATCTTGGTTAAATATGGCACCTTTGCCACAAATGGTTCGCCGTTCCTGCCCTAATATTTAAGGCTATGATTCAGAGCTCAGAAAAATTATCGGTCTTTAATTTTTGCTTTTGCCTTACGCATTCCGTCAATGTAAAAATGATTACTGATAGAATGAGCCAGATGAGGACTTTGAATGCTCACTCTATCATAGGAACATCCGAATCGTTTATGGATGGGCACTTAAGAAACTTGGCTTCGTCAAGCGAATCGTCGGTAGGAGGGAAGAAGCAGTCATTGTTACTTAAAGTTAGTTAGAACTCAGTATGTATGCATGCAGCGTGATGAATCCAACCGATAAATGTTATATTCGCGAATTAGAAAAGCTTCAGTGAAAGGCGATATGTTTTGAAAAGTTTTGTTACGGCAAATCAGGAAATAAATACCCAGATGATTTAAGGCGTAAGTTAGAAATGTTTTGAAGAAAGAAAATCAATTTGAGCTGTAATCGCTGAAGTAAGTCAGAAATAGAACGTTCTTGGAAATCATGGCAGATATTATACGACCACACCGTTACATATGCCGAATTGATGCCACGAGAACAATGAGGGTATGCTAGGATGTCATTGCATAAACAATATTTCTGCGAACTCTACGTGACAGAAACCGACTGACCGCAATGTAATAGAACTTACGGTGAATGCATCGCTTGCCGCGTGGCAAAATGTGGCTTACGGGGTATATAACTATGTATGTAGATACAGAATATTTACGAAAAATAAGAATATTATAATTAAATAAGAGAGCATTTCTTCTGAAAATGACGAAATAAAAAGCCATAACATAAAGTTGAGTGAGCTCAAGGTCGTTTCAGTAGAGTTTTTGGTGTTTTTTATGCTCTTTTTATTCAACCAGCTCTGAGGTGAATATATCAAGAGTTAAAGAATGAGGTGAGAAATGTGGCAATAATAAAGCAGATAGTATTCTTTTAATTTACGGTAGAAATGGTCTTAATAGATTTTAATTATCCTTAACTTAGCTATGAATACACCTTGAGGAGATTTTGTCTCTGATAATTTCTAAATAAAAATCTAAAGAAATTAGAAAGGGATCCCTAGGAATTCGTGAATAAATGGATGTACAGCAGTGAAGTAGGATAATCCCTGAGGTAACATCATAGCGGATGTAGAGGGATTAGCATTCACAAAAGAGTAATTATTATAGTAGACACTTAATCCAAGCGCACAATTATTCATTCATGACCTTTCAAAACACGAGAAATCATGAGTAGATGCTCGTGAAGCGGAAATGAGAACCTCTATCTTCAGGTGAACTATAATTATGACATCTTCACCGTTAGACTCTGCAAGATCGTTATGAGGCTAGTTGCCATTCGTGTTTGATTCTTGTGTCACGGAATAGTTCACCTTCTTTCTGGTTTCTAGTTACACTTTCTAAGAAAATTTGGAATTATTATTGATGCTAGTCTTCTGAGAAAATGCACTCTCTCTTTTTAAGAATGGCCTCACAATTTTACCGGAATGAAGGGTTTATATTGGTTGTTAAAAACAAGGTAGTCAAGGATAGAAACCATGATTCCGAGATGTAAAGGCTTAGGGAATCTTATTTCTAAGAAAATGAGTGATTTATGAAATTTCAATATATTTCGAGGAAATCACGACTTCAGTCTCTTTGAATATAGGGAAAGTGAGAAAGAATTGATGTAACTGTTTAAGAAGTGGTTTGGATAAGAAAAGGAGATAGAAGGGACTGCTTGGGCCGTGGCTTCGTAGTAGGATGAAGGAAAGAAATGGTAACTTTTACAATTCTTCACAAAGTTATTTTAAACCTCCTTGGTCAGTCAACACCTAATGGTGACAATGCGTCGAAGGCATAGTTGTTCGATGTAAATTTTTAGTACGGTAAAAGTAAGGCTTTTCTTTCTTCCTTACAGAAATGAAGATTTAATAAATATTTATGGATGTAGTATGTAAAATAAGATTTCATTCTCACTTTTAAAAGTCAAATGAATTAATTGAAATGGGCGTTAGTCAGAAATATGTAATAATGTGCTTAAATATATTTTTATGCATAATCTGCTTTGTAGACATTTAAAATTGTAATACACTATTAAAATGTTCAAAGTTTTTGCTTTTTCCATTTGGGTTGAATATTGTTTCTTATTTTACACACTTTGAGTCCAAACTATGAATGAAATGAGTGCGAGTCAATTAATCCTTCCCCTCGTCTATGCTTGCTCGCGTTCATTTTAAAATTCGCTGTCGTGCCCCCGGTCTAAAGCGACGTTACCTTAGATATTTCCAAACAAGAGACGCACCCCATGTGATCCTCATCACTCCTCAGACACCCCTTTTTTCTTTACACCAAGAAATCCCTCGAGATGTGTGAATACGGAGGCTCTCTAGGGGAGGCACATCAGAGAAGAGTGACCATTGCCCCTTAAAGAGGCTTCCAAAAAAGCCTTCCTCCTCTACCCTTCAACTCCTCATCCTCTGCCTCCCGCTGAGCTCCCCCGATGGTTCAGCCATTGTCTCCTGCGCCCCCTTCCCACACCAACAGTCACCCCCCGCCTACGCCCACTCAGACCCGGCGCCTTGCGAGACGCCTCGGACTATATATTGTCTCAGACACGCCTTCCAACACCGGCCCATTCCTCCGGTAGCTATCTCCGGCCACTACGCACAGCCCCCGCAGTGAGAAGAACGAGAAAGAGACGGACATCCCTTCCGAGGCAGACTCAAGTGGAACGATGATACGGAATAGGTTTCCGGCGCAGGTGACTTTCAGTGCTTCTGAAATCCGCGTGCGAGAGACACGTCCGCGCCCACGGGAGGAGAGGTGCATCTCATCTGCGTCCATAGATATGCAAGATAGTCAAGGTCGTTCCCAAATGCCATGTGCGGCGCGTAGACTTATATCAGATGGTCGTCCTTGCGAACGTTGATGGAATCTCCACCTTACGCGCTTCAGACCTTCCTTCTGTAGAATGAGAGGACGGGTTCCAGGAAAGGACCGCGAGGAACTCAAGAGCGCTTCAGACTGACGCTGAAAAAGTAGGAATCGGCCACGCGGTCTTTATGGGAACTATGAGATAATTGGAACCTAAGATCTTCGAGAAGATTTTCATTGTTGATTTCTTAAAAATTATGTAAATTCGTAAATGGTATGAAATACTCAAAATAGAGGAAAAAGATTGGAAGAGAAAAATGAGAATTTTATTACGAACTTTGAGTCGTGAGATTTCCTCATCTAATCGTTTAATACTTTTTATCAACAGCGATGTCATTTGATGGCTGAGAAATGCAATCTATTTATTTAAAATATTCCGATTTTGAAATATCAATGTATTTATTGTTTTCCCTCATTTTATGATAGGCATAACTCACATTTCGATTACTATATATGGCAAAGAAGGAGAATTTACAACAGAACCAGCTGCAGTATCACATAGTATAAAGAGACATTGCAGCTGAACTGTTAGAGATAATGAAGCGTAAAAAATACGAGCTCCTCAATTAAATTTAGCCGGCCGAAGTTGTTAGTGCTTCCAACCCTAGGATCCCGGGTTCGGGTTCATGGTAATCGGATTTTTCTGGTTAGTGAATGGTTATGCGAGTTAGTAAATAATATTAATTACTAAAATTTATGTAACTGGGGTCTTATTGTTTCCATTATAAAAGAAATATTATTACTATTACTAAATTAAAGCTAGAATTTACGAAGAAAGATACGAAGTTTGTATTGTGATACATTTATTTCTGAAAGCAGGTGCGTTTGTAAAAGTCGATCGTCTAGGAAGAGCAATTTAAAAATTTAACTTTAATTTAACGATATTATGCGACCCCCCGGCTACTTCGGCCGATTTGACCATGAGCGTAAAATAAGATAAATAAGTGCAAAAAAAAATCGTTTTAGGGACTCAATCTTTCCGCAAATCTTTACGCGACAACAACCCTTACGTGGTAACTCGAACGCTTGATTTACAGCTCCTGTTACGCGTCGGAAGGCGGCTTGCTGGGTATTTACGTAGATGTTGATGTATAATTGTAAGAATCGATAACATAAATTTAAAACGACTGTTCTGACAGCTCGAGAACTTCAAAATCTCCCAATGGTATCAATCAATACATTATAAATTAGCCAAAATCATTAAACTGGCGACATAAAATATGGAAATATAGAAAGTGGATCAATGAGGATTCTGAATGACTATGTAAAGTACAGAGATTCAAATGTGTTTATTCTTAGAAGAGAAAGGAATGAGGTTTTGAAGATATTGAAATTTAGCATCGAAATAACTATTGCATGGACTACATATGTATTTTGATAGACTATTTTACATAAATAGATGTAAGAATTGTGTAGTTATCCCACTAGAGAGGAAAATTCAAAGATTACGCATCGCTGGTAAGAAGTAATGATACGCAAGAGAATTTTCGAATACCCGTAATTCTCCTCGATTTAATTTTAATTTTATTTTGTTATTAATTAAATCTCAAAGAAATCTAATATAAAACATACCTCACAGCCAATGGAGATGAGATTGCTGAGATAAAATGTGGAAGATACGGTAAAAACTGCAGATGTAAATTCATGCAAATGTTGACGATGCAATAAAGCGATCCTATTTCTACTTTCATCATGATTTAGAATGTAAAATCTTGAATTTTATGCTACTCATAGCCTTTCATTTTGAATTGATTAGTTATTTAATCAGTTGTTACGATATTTCCATACGACGGAAAGGAAAGCTTTTGGATAAGAACGATGAAAAACAGTACTGACTAATATTTAAAAAAATAACATCTTTCCTCTCATCCTGTAACCAAAGAAAATGAAGTAGGTCATGCTTACTTAACTTTTGCCTGCATATGAGTTGAGGCCTGAAATTCATCATTCATATGGATGAGTGGTAGAAGATGAGTTATGATTAAGCTAAGCATTTAAAATCTTATATAAGTACCCGAGGTACCGTAACTTTAGGAAGAGTCGAAAGATTCTTCCTTTCGTACTACGTACGGACTTTCTTTGGAAATCGAAAACGTTGTTTACGAAATCCTTTAGGGAAAAGGATTGGGTAGATCCCGCAATTTAGAGAAAGCTGTGTGATGTATTGTGAATGTAACTTTCGTGCGTCTTCTTTTGTTGGTTGATAAAAGGTTAGGTCACATTTATGTATTTTGCTTTGGTTCCCTGATAATAATGTTCGCTTAAATTCATTGTTCCTCCTTTTCCGCTCGAAGTCCTTGCTTTTTAAGGAAGGTCGCTGAACGTTGGGATTTGTTGTCGGATAGAGTGCAAGAATTGTATGGAAGTAGTAATTTAACTTCTGCTGCTTTACTTATCTGAGACGTGGTGTTGCCGTTAAGAGACAAGGGCGAGCCGGACGGTCGCCCATCGCGCCGCAGTTAAATAACGCCACTCACAATTTTTATAAGGCGCAGATACTTTCGTGGTCTTTACATTGACACACCACTAATAAAGCAATCTGTATGGATTGTACAAATGGTTGGTTAAG
>KZ312441.1:47171-58546 GCA_000376725.2 Ladona fulva
AATATATAATTGATACAAATCCTAAGGTGAAAGTGACACTGACAAAGTTATTTTTCTGGGCCGATATAGGTTAAGACTACAACCATATCGCTAGAGAAAAGGTCAGATCTTGATCCTTGGTGTCTTGCGTTTGATCCCTGAGGGCCACAAAAACGGTATTTCTCCCATAAGAGTTTATTGCACAGTTTTTTGGAAAATTTTTATATGTACTTCCTGTTAAAATAGGGAATTGAAATATTACCTATAGTTAGAGGATGTGATTTTCTACTGTGTTCAGAAGTTCTACTGAATACATCTCACAAAATAGTCCCAGGTTGGATGCTGGGTCTGTGTAATATACCCTCCTTGAAATGGGAAAATGTTAAAGCCATCCAATTAATTACCATTATGTACGGAAAGAAGGCAGTCTGTTAGGCACATTTTCGCACAGTTATCGGAGTTTTATTGTCTTCTTATTGTGCTTTCGGATTATATTTTGGCTCAACTCATTGGGGATAGTTGAAATGTGATTATTTTTCTACAAAATAGATTGTGATATTTTAATTTGTTAGCAGCCGACGACAAGTTGCCGTTTATCATTTTTAATTTGATGAATTTCCTGAAGTGAATTCTATGTGAAACTATAGAAATAGTTCAAATTGAAGATAACTCAAGTAATATGGTCATTGGTTCTAAGCCAGACTACTTCCTTTTCTCCATCAGAATTATTTTGAGGTGAACTACTGGAATTATTAATCCAGTCAACTCACATGGAGAGGCTCTAACTTTTGTCCGGGGATGTTGATGAAACGTCTTGTGACTTGTAGAGTAATGAAGAAAAGAAATGGGGTTCTTGTTAATGGGCCTTAGTTTCGCTGCAATAATTAATTAAAATTGATAAATGGAGGCAATGCAATCCCTTGCTCAACCAAGTACTCACTGTTTGGTAATAGTTTTACGTTTTCTTTTAATTTTCCTTTATTGTATTTACCGTTTTTTTTCTTAATAATGGACACCTAAACAATAAGTACATTTTCTTTTTTAATATCCGATTGATTCATTTCATCCAAATAAATCTCGATGACGGAGAGCTTCCCTTAAGTGTGATAGAGAATTTTAAATGTAGTTTTCGGTTATGCTTCAGTTTCCATAGGTTCTTATTACATTAGCCTTCATTTGAAACTGGTTTGTAGTCCCATGAAATAAACTTTGCAATCGCTATTTTCACATTTAAGAAAATTAACGACTATTTTGTGAATGCAAAAGGAATTTTCCTTCGATTGATTTAGGATTTCATGATTGAAAATGGCGATTGTTTTTTAAAATGAATAAATGGAATCAATTAATCTGTGCTTCATAGTTCATAGTTGTTTGTTGGATAATAAATAATCGGCTCCATCAACGTACAGGGAAATACTGGGAAACTTTCAGGACCTACAATCTTACAGTGTCACCTCTGCTCTTGAATCATTTTTCCAAATATGTTGGATTCTATGAAGAAAAAAATGTCCTTCATTTGGAAATGAGAGCTGGCTTACTTTTTGGAAGAATCTTGTTTCCTTTAAAAAGAGACCACAGAGCTGTTGACAGGCACGTGACAGAGTGGGTGGCATAAATGTACACATTTGTGTTTGAGCCTTGTTTGTTGGGTCTCTCAGGTCTCAATGAAACTCTTCCCTTGTTATTTATTTTGAGGGTAAATTCTCATTCAGTTAGTCAGAAACAACTTAATTTAGAGATAAGAAATAAATTGCATTGTGTTTCCACAAGGGTAGAAAGCCATACAAAGACTATTCTCATCTCTGAGAAGGCTTGGTTTCCTAGGAGTCTAGGAACCTAGGAGCCCATAATAAGTTTCCATAAGAAAGGTGAGTGAAGCACATACATTTTCATGACTTGCAGAGTTTATTTCTTTTACAAAATTAAATTAGAAATAATTATTCTACGAAATCAAGACAAGTGTTAAAAGAAAGAAAAATTATCATAGATTCACATTTAACAATTAAATATTGATATAAAATTTGAAAGATTATGCAGCAGTAAACAACTCATTCCCTTCACGACCAAGAGTATTTTTGAATTTAAGCTTATGCATTATCCCATAAAAATACACAGGGATTATAAGTCAATACAGTATGTATGTACTAAGGGTAGAAACTAATGGTATTTTTATGAATGATTTCCCAGCATATTCAAAATACAATTTACAATTGATGGGGACAAACATGTGGCTCTGCAGAAGTGGTTCTTAATCCATCTGATTTGCCAAGGGACATTAATATGTTGCTTTGTCATGATGACAAAGAATTATAATTGTGGCAAAAGGATGATGATGATAATTTTTCAGTATTCCACTAATAATCTTAACCTAAAATCTATCTTCATTTGTGTTAATAAAAAATTAAGTTATGAATATGCTGCATATTCATTCTAGTAGACTTAAAATTCAATGTACATTGTAGAAGAAGAAATTGAAAGAGAAAAAGTCTGCCACAGCCAGGAATCAAACCCGGGTCTCCCACTTTCTGGGCGGGTGCTCTGTCCTCTAAGCTACCACGACAGAACGATCCCTTCTTCAATTTCGTCGGCTATGATGGGACTCGACTGTGATCCATGCACATCTCATCGCTTTTCTAATGTACATTGTGTTCCATTATGATTGACGGGCATTCACCAAACCGGTATTTGATGCCAAGCTCAATTTGTTATCCAGTATTCTTAGAATAAAAAATAATGAGAGAACCGTTGGAAGATGATATTATTTAATTTTTCTTATTTGGTGCTTAAAAGTTGAAAATTACAAAAGTTTATTGAATGTAGATTTCATGATTATAATTTAGAAAATATTCCTCCTTGGATATAATTATCTGGCATCCACTATATATTAAGTTATTACTGACTTTCTGGCTTAGTAGGATCAGATTTGTATGATAACACATTTTTTTAAGTTACATGAAGTTCTGTCATGCTTTACGGGCCGCTTATTAGTTCTAATTATTTGACAAATTTGAAAAAGGTTGTCAGTTGAGAACCTCAATCATGTGCACTATAAACCCTTGCATGAAATTCTTCCTTATTTTGTTCCATCTCTCTCTTGATTTGTCTTTCAGATGGCCACAAAGGCAGTGTCTTGTGTGCCGGAGAAGGCTGTGGATGGGGAACAGCGGCTGGGGAAAATGCAGCAGGAGAAGAAGACAGAAGACGTGATGGAACCAGACGTTGCCAAAGGTGATTTCCTTATCAATATTGGAGGGAGTGATTCACTCAGTTTACTTAGAGAAATGAATATCTTTTGTTCCTCAGAATTTTTTGTTACAACTGGATTTACTACTCAAGTATCGGTTATGTAACTCACAGAAGTTTAGAAAAAGGAGGTAAAAAAGATTGGAGGATTTAAAGAGAGTGCATTTTAGTAGCATACTATATAGAAGCATAGCATATAGAAGGATTGCAGCTTACCATTGCTTAATACATTATCAGTTGCACTCTTCTTTAGATTCTAAAATACCAAAATGGTAACCTTTCAATTTATATTTTACTTGATTTACTGCTGGTTGATTCTCAATGGGGAAAATTAAATTTGCTAAGTACTAATTGCAACTTACTGTGCTATCTAGAAAACTACATATTAACAATGTAACTGACAAAATGGAAGAATAACAATCTGCTGCGAATAACCATCTTATGGCCCCCCATGTTACATAGGCCGTTCAGACACTGCGAGAAAGATCAGAGAAATAGATGCTAAAACGAATCGATACAAGAACTCATTTTTTCCGCGAGATACGCGAAAGTAATAGATTAGCGAAGTAAATTCAGTAAATTCATGGTGCTTGCACCCCCTGCCACACGCCGAAAGGCGGCTTGCAGGGTACTAATGTAGATGTAGATCTTATAATGTGAAAAGCGCAAAATTTGTTGCTTTCTTATTTTGAGATTACATAGATGGAAAGATGTTCAATTCATTTCAATAGGAATGTAAAATGCAAACAAATTTAGAAGAAAATAAGTCATCCTTTAATTCTGGTTTGTTTAATTCATAATTTGCCAAACACCTCATCCTTGCTAACCATTCATCCAATTTCCCCCCACTTCACATAGAACATAAGAGCCATAGATTAAATTTACTTGAACAAATAATAATAATAATAAGTTTATTTTACGGGCATAGGGCTGCCCTTTAGAAAAGTACACACATATGCTTATAAGCAAAAGATAAGAACATACATGTGGAATAGTACTACAACTAACATAAGATACATAAAATACACTATAGTTCATACATATAATAAAAATACATATCTAGGTGAAGAGGGTAAATTACAATAGTTTATAGAGTTTTGATTTAACAACCTTTGTAAATGAATTTAAGGAGAGATGAAAAATGTCAATATCATGACAAGTTCTAGTAAGTGAGCGCATGATGCGGAAAATTGGCAGATAGTAGAGATAATTTTTTTTAAGGTAGGGAACTTCAAAGATGTTACAGCTGCGGTACTCGAGGTACTTTAAAGTTTACAAGAGATAAAATTTCTGGGCAAGATATCATGTCATGGAGGACTTTATACATAAAAATAATATCAATATATTCCCTTTTGGCTTGAAGAGTAGATAGGTTGAGTTGCCTTAGAATAGGTTCATAGTGGCCAATTTCTCTTTCAATGTTGAATTTATAAGAAATCATTCAGAGAAATTTCTTTTACACTCTTTCTAAAGAGTGGTTATACTTATTGTAATAAGGACTCCAAATGACTGAGCAGTACTCAAGTCGAGACCTTACTAGTGAAGTGTACAATATTTTAAGGCAATTAATGTCCCTGAAGACACTACATGTTCTGCCAATGAAACCCATCAATTTATATGCTTTTGATGTGATGCTGCTGATATGTAAGTCAAAAGTTAGGCTTGAGTCAAAAACCACTCCTACATGGAAATCCTTCTACACCAAAAGAATTCTAACTGTACTGTACTAAATTAACTCATCCTCACTGCCCCACAGCAATGCTAGTTAACAGTTTGATTCATACTTTTTTCAATCCCTTTAGCCCAATATCCCAATAGCTTTAACTGCTAAACTTGCACTCAAAATATAATCAATTGAACATTAAAGGATAATATTCCTAAATGGGTTAAAATTCTTTTTATTGTCCCAATTAGCTACAGTATTCTGAATTCCCTCCCCCAAAACTACAAACCTGCATTTTACATGTTGAACAATATAGGAAAAAAACTTTTTAATTGTAAAGTTTTTTGTTTACATTTGGCCATTACACAAGGACAACTATCAGATTTTGCTCAAATCATAAATCCCTTTAATTTGCGGATGGTAACTTTTTTAAAATTATTTATACTAACAAATATGATAGTGGTGAAATAAATGTTGCTTACTGATAGAGGTTCCAGAGTATTAGTAAAATAGCTAATTGCTACATGAAATGATAGAACAGATAGCTTTTACATAGGATAGCATATACAGTCAATTCCGCTTAATTGGGCCACCGTTTTATTGGGGCAGCTGCTTATTTGGGCCAAATCTCGAGGAACGGAAACCAAACTATTAAGGTAATACATAATTTAACCGCTTAATCAGGACAATACTCCACTTAATCAGGACAGTAACAAACGCGAGCTTCCAGTCAGTCATCTATCGTTGCCTGCGATTAAGAAAGCAAAATTAAGTACACGAGATATGAACATAGGCATAGGCGCCAACTAAATTTAGATTGATACCCCTTGAGCCTCCAGTGGCATATTTCAACTACCAGTTAACAACCTGCTTCCTTTGTGTTTTTAACCTTTGAGAGGTGTAACTTGCATCTGCTTTATAGCCTACCATTACCTCTGTTTTGTTGATCTTATTTGAAAATTCAACCACTGCCTAGATGCCGAGAAATACAGGCAAGTAACATTAATTTGCTGGATAAAATTAAAAGCTAGCCATTGTATTCAAGACATCTCACACTAGCTGAGAAAACTGGTGTACCAAAATCTACCATAGTGCATCTCTTGCATCAGGAACAATGGAAATCAAGATAGGATATTAAATTTTAAAAAGTGCACGGTAAAAGGGATGTGCAGATAACATCAGCATTGAACTATGGCAAAGTACTAAAATTCCTACATAAAAAAAACTTTTTTAAGATAACACTTACAATGCTGATGAAACTGGCCTTTATTATCATGCTACGCCAGATGTTCCTTGTGCTATAAGCACATTGAATTGTTTGGAAATAAAAGGGTAATGGACCGCATCGTGTGCAAATATGTCTGGTTCTTGAGAACCAATATAAGGGTCGATACTTTAAGGAGTCGATACTTTAAGGGGTCAATAGTGGATGGTTTATCATGAGTACCATGCAAATCAAAGTACTTGGATGACTTTGGAAATCTTTTGGAATTTACAGATGAGTTGGGACATGGAATTGCAACTTTAAAAAATATATTTTGTTGCTTTTACACAATTGTGCGGTGCACCCTCATTTAGATAATTCACACAATATAGAGCTGGATTATTATTCTTCCTCCCAATAACACATCGTTACTACAACCAATGCATATGGGAGTAATAAAAAGTTTTAAAATATTGTATCAAGAAAAATTGGTTAATCATATTCTAACATTCGTTGATGAAAACCTGTTCACGAGTACCTCAACCGCTACAGAGATAAGTGGAAAAATTTCCCTTTTGCAAGGAATTCAGTTTGTCGCTGACAGCTGGAAAACCAAACATACCAGCACCATACAGAACTATTTAGCTGTTATAGTTCATTCACTATACTAGAGCAGCTGGATCTTGATCTGTGCTCTGCCCACGAGGTGTTTCAGGGGTTGGGGAGCCGTAGCCAACAGTAAGTCCCGATTTTGGGTGGGAAGCCTGAAAATCCATACAGCGTTGCAGTTCTAGCAGCCAGTTGATCTCTCTCTCTCTCTCTCTCTCTCTCTAACTCTCTGTCGGTCGTGGCTGCTTGGAAGCTCATTTCACTGCAATTCTCGTTCCTTGTAATATCTCGGTAAATTTTTCGTTTTATAGTTAAGGTCTGTTTTTAGTCCTAGATTTTATTCCTTTTATCACTTATATTTCATAGTTATTTACAGATTTTTGTCTTTATTCTGTAAAGTGATTTAACTTACAGTTTTTTGTTTTCTTTACTTGAAATTTTATTTATTCTTTTATATAGTAGATTTAAGTCATCCTTTTTGCGTTAGCATACACTAATTTTTACATATATTCATTTAGCTTATATTTTACTTTAGTTTCGCTTTATTTGTGTTAGATTTAGATATTTCTATGGTCATTTAGATTCTGTAACTTAAATTTACAATTTAAATTTCGCTTCGTATCCCAAATTGACACTTTATATTCCACTACCGTATTTGTAGGTTTGTTTTACATCGAGTTCAACTCTGTTTAATTCATTAGGGTAAGATGTGCGATCGAGAGAGTGTCAAAGGGATAGGGAGAATCAAAGCGTAAACGCGTTCTTGGTAGTCAAGCCCAAGAGATGGTTTTCAATCTCAGACTATTTTGTGGAGGAGAAAAAGAATAACGAGCCTCTTTTACCGATTGAGAAAGTAATTGATAGAACTTATTCCCAACCTTGAGAAGAATTCTGTCATCGTTATGGACAATGCTTCCTACCACTCTGTTAATATAAATAGGGCCCCGACGCAAGCAAGTCGTAAAGAAGTGATTTTTTAGTGGTTGAGAGAGAAAGGTGTCGTAGTAGAGGAACACATGACCAAGGCGGAATTGATGGAGTACATAACAACGTATAAAGACGTATCAAAACTATACTACATTGATGAACTTGCAGACATTAATGGCCACAGAGTGTTACGTTCGCCACCTAATCTTTGCCATTTCAACGCAATTGAGATAAGACAAGCAATAATTTAATAGACAATATACAACGAAAAAGAGGAAAGAGCGGGCGGAACAGGTCACCACCCCTAATATTTTAACTCTTGAAAAACCGAAGGTTTCAAGGGGAAGACCGTTCCTAGGGAAAGTTTTATGCAGGTTGGGGAATGCATTCCCAGAAAACATTAAGGCTGGGTTTTCCAAACCATTTTACACCCAAAGACTATAGGGAATTTCTTTAGACAGAGGGGATACAATGGGCTGCAGTGGGGTCCACGAATTCTTGTCTGCAATGCAAAGGATGCACATCGGAAGAAATCTGAGGTTAACATCCCCTGAATACAATAGGGCCATTCCATGAAAAGTGGACCAACGGTCCCCGCTCGACCATCACCGATTTCAATGAAATTTTGCGTGAACATAACTTCATATCTTCTATGAACATTTCCCAAGTTTTACATCTATCGATGAAATATTTGCTGAGATATAGTCATTTGTTTGACCCCCTACCGCAGCCCTCTGTAGTTAGACATCGATTTTTAGCAAGTTTGAGACACGTTATCTCACGCAGTATTCCGTTGAGCAAAACAAAACTTGGTATTCTTATACAACCTATGTTGCTCTATTACACAAAATAATAACAAATCTTTTATGAGCAAAATCTGCGAAAAAAATTTGAAGCAAAATCGGCCCAAAAAATTATGGCTCGAAAAAATTTAAAATTTGGCATTTTATATCTTTTGAAATAAACATACAATAAACAAGAAACTTTGTGCCTCATAACTACTGTATACAAAGTGTGGGAATAAAAAGTTTCATTTTCTTAAGGTTGCCCGTTAGTTTACAAATTGAGTGCAAATATTGTGATTTTCGTTACGACGCCGAAAATTGGGTATATTCAGCTCACATTTAAAAAAAAGGACCCTCACTAAACATTTCCAAATTATTTTTAAAAGAAAGAGCATACTTTTATCTTTCCAAAAACCTAATTCTGGTTTTTCATCGCGGGCGTATAAGGCCCGAGAAATCGGGATGAACATGAAGTTACCTCCGCCCGAAAATTGTGGCGCGAAAAACATTTTAAGGTTTAGCATTTTATATCTCTGCAAATAAACATAAATATACACAAAGATACTTTGTATCCTATAACTACTTAACACGAAGTGTACGAATAATAAGTTTCACTTTCCGAATGCTTTCGGTTGGTTTAATATTTGACTGTAAATATTACGAAAATCGTTACGACGACGAAAATAGGGCATATTCAGCTAAAGTTTACAAAAAAAGACCTTCTTGAAACTTTTTCGAATTACTTTTATAAGAAAGATCATGCTTTTATGCCTCTAAAAACCTGATTCTGGTTTTTCATCGCGGGAATATAAGGCCCGAGAAATCGGGATGAACATGAAGTTACCTCCGCCCGAAAAGTGTGGCGCGAAAAACATTTTAAAGATTAGCATTTTATATCTCTGCAAATAAACATAACATTAACGCGGTACTTTTTATCCTATAACTAATTAATACGAAGTGTACGATTAAAATGTTTCACTTTCTGAATGCTTTCGGTTGGTTTAATATTTGACTGTAAATATTACGAATTTCGTTATGACGCCGAAAATAGGGTGTATTCAGCTAACTTTACGAAAAAAAACCTTCTCGAAACTTTTTCGAATTACTTTTATAAGAAAGACCATGCTTTCATGCCTCTAAAAACGTGATTCTGGTTTTTCATCGCGGGAATATAAGGCCCGAGAAATCGGAATTAAAGTGAAGTTACCTCCGCCCGAAAAGTGTGGCGCGAAAAACATTTTAAAGTTTAGCACTTTATATCTCTGCAAATAAGCATAACATTAACGCGGTACTTTGTATCCTATAACTAATTAATACGAAGTGTACGATTAAAATGTTTCACTTTCTGAATGCTTTCCGTTGATTTAATATTTGACTGTAAATATTACGAATTTCGTTACGACGCCGAAAATAGGACATTTTCAGTTCACATTTACAAAACAAGACCCTCTCCTAACTCTTTCCGATTTTCTTTATATAAAAGAGCATGCTGTTATCCCTCTAAAAATGTAGACCCGCTTTTTCATCGGCAGCAATTAAACTCTAAAAATAAGGATGAATGTGATGACGTTGCAATGAAAACATCTTGCACATTAACATACTTTTCTATTGCTGATTTTAGATTGCGTCGCTTAATTTTTGTTATTTCCTGATTAACGTTGAGTCTTATGTCGTTAGGATCGAATCATTTAGTGAATTATGTGCCTTACACGTATCGGCCTGTTATTCGAGTTCATTTATTTCTTCCAAACTGTATTATTCGGAGAGAGGCCATACCCTACAAACGTGAATTTCGTAAAAGGACCACTTTACACTCTTCTAAGGATTACTTGAACTTAAGAGCTTAAAAAGCACATCTGTGTTTACAGATGACTTTGGACATACGAGAGAAAATGCGGAAAAAGTTTTTTCCAAAGCGAGGGGTAAATCTGTATTCGGCAGCTAAGGTTAGTGTAAGACAGATCGTTTCGAAAGACCTCGGCGACTAAAGATTTAACGTGTGTAATTCATTTTTTGTGTGCTATATCTTATAATTCTTGTGTGATATAATCTGCCAGTCAACTAGTGGTGTTCAGCTTCAACGAAGGCGGCTAACTATTTTGTAAGTAATTTAGTGATTCCACTCTTAGCATGTTTTGGATGAGGGATTTTGAAGTGATCTCTTGCACTAATTTTTCGGTCGTAATTTCAGAACCTTCAAAAACTTCTCTCTTCAGATTTTGCATTTATACCCTAATGTTATTGTGATTTAACTTACTTTATAAAATAGATCTCAATAAGACAAACGAATAAAGAATGGATGTGAGGTTGAATTAGAGCAGCATATTAAACCAACGGAAAGCATTCGTACACTCCGTATTAAGCAGTTATAGGATACAAAGTATCGCGTTAATGTTATGTTTATTTGCAGAGATATAAAATGCTAAACCTTAAATTTTTTTTCGCGCCACACTTTTCGGGCGGAGGTAACTTCATGTTCATCCCGATTTCTCGGGCCTTATATTCCCGCGATAAAAACCAGAATCAGGTTTTTAGAGGCATAAAAGCATGGTCTTTCTTATAAAAGTAATTCGAAAAAATTTTCAAGAAGGTCTTTTTTTGTAAACTTTAGCTGAATATGCCCTATTTTCGTCGTCGTAACGATTTTCGTAATATTTACAGTCAAATATTAAACCAACCGAAAGCATTCGGAAAGTGAAACTTATTATTCGTACACTTCGTGTTAAGTAGTTATAGGATACAAAGTATCTTTGTGTATATTTATGTTTATTTGCAGAGATATAAAATGCTAAACCTTAAAATGTTTTTCGCGCCACAATTTTCGGGCGGAGGTAACTTCATGTTCATCCCGATTTCTCGGGCCTTATACGCCCGCGATGAAAAACCAGAATTAGGTTTTTAGAGAGATAAAAGCATGTACTTTCTTTTAAAAATAATTTGGAAAATTTTCGAGAGGGTCTTTTTT
>KZ312441.1:74073-115620 GCA_000376725.2 Ladona fulva
GTGATACAAAGAAAGACCGTGTTTCTTGAAAGGTAGACCTAAATATATCGGTTCAAAGAAAACCGCAACTTATTCCCGATTTTTTCGAAAGTATCACTTTCCTATTTTTCCTTCGATTACGATATTATTTAACATTGATTAAATTGCACCATGCTGTGCGGAATTACTTTTGCTGTGTGATAAAAGTATTAAAAATTAATTTTTGCCAACTGTCTTTTTTTTATGCAAAAGTGGCAACAGCGCGTGCCGATCTCCCGTAAGAAATGCACGGGGCCATAAGAGATCCATTGTGTCTTCATGATGTTGGACAGAGAATATCAGACTCTCAAATCAAGTATCTTCATATTAAAGTTGTCCTATTGGCACAAAAGAGAAACTAACATTTATCATCTTAAGTTAGTCCAATAAAATAGGTTAATTCTCAATGAAAACCCCAATATATTATGAAAGTTCTCATAATTTGGAGCCAAAATCCTTAATCAATGATAAAAATATGAGTCTATAAAATTTCTTTCTGCATCAAGTTTGTACAATGATTCTTTTTACATTTTGCTATAGAAATAGAGCCCTCAAACAATTAGTTTGAAGTCTATATGTGTATCTTATGGGAATGCATTGTCTCATATGGGATTGAACCTGAGACCAATAAATTTCCAAAAACAAATCAGCAGGTCATCAGTTTTCAAAATCATGCAAGTTTTGAAGCTTTACAACTACTGTTACTCTAGTTTTCGGCAAACAATTATATATATACTCAGAATAGCTGAACTGCTTATTAAGAAACTATGGGAAATGAATATTAATTACTAATATTCATTTCCCATCATATATATTATTATTATATTATTATTATTCCAATCGTATTCGATATTATTAATTATCTACTAATTGCAACTCACTTGACTTTCAGGAAGTAAAATAGATAGACAATTTAACAAATGGTTCATAAAATTACTCTAATATATATCCTATATGTGTAAGAATAATTATACATTTTGTCAATGTTATTGATCTTCAATCCTCATCATAATATGGTGTTGATGATGTTTTTAATACTAGTTAGTTTTAAGGCAATTTTCATAATTATTGCCTCAGTTTTGATTGAGAAAATATTGTAAATTAACCAATGATTTCATTAACCAAAAGCAAAAACCATAGGAGTGGTACATACAAATGAAAAACCCTCTGTACAAACAACAGTAAAAATAGGCAATAAACCTGGCCAATGAAGGAATAAGAAAGTTAAAATATAATGGTTGATTATATATACTGAAAATGCAGTATGGATTCACTACTTCAAGGGCCTACTGTGAATACTTAGGGAATAAAAGCATTAACTAAGTGCTAAGATAGTGCTTTTGGAGTAAAAATCCTCTACAACAGATTCACTGAATGGAACACAAGCACTCCTTATAAGTTAGTAGACTATAAGTGAACAGAGGAAAGGTTTTAAATTAGACTGTAAATGCAGGTAGTTTCACTGAGAGGGCTCTTTGACAGCTTGGCAAAGAGTTCAAATTTAATGGCGACTTCTTTTTCCATTATGATTAGTAGAAGATATCAGAATCTTGCTTGATTGAACAAATCGAGTAGTGCTTTTTCCTGATCCTTGTGCTTTGGAGTTTCTTCTTTGAAGGTCTTTGATTGCTTTTGCCTTTCCTTCTTTAAGATGCCCCTTTAATATTGAAGATGGAACATCATAGGAGTCTGCAAACTGTTGCGGCACAAGATGTTCTTGTCATATTTCTTTACAATGATCAGTTTTTCAAGCAAAGAGAGCACCTTCCTTCATAAATTCAGTTTTGACATTTGCAGTTCTACTAAAACACTTCCTATATTGGTAGTGGTGAGAGGTCTTTGCATGATCCCTCCAAGTGTATGCCCATCGACATTGCTAAATTTGGTATTTTTTATAAATTTAGTTTTCAACCAAAGAAAACACAGCATAGCAACTTTTTATCTAACCTTCTGTCTGTGGTGATGCTGATAGGGAAGGTCTCATTCTAGGTCAAAACTCTAATATCAGCACCGAATATGGGATGGAAATTGTTCTGCTTTGGGATATCTTTCTCCCAAATTTATTCATCATAAAAAAGAGGGTCATAAGGAGCCTTCTTAGAGAAGGAGCAGTTGATGAGACAGTACAGATTATTATTATTATCAATTAAAACACTACTAATAGGTACAATACCTGGTGGCAGTATGTAGAGTTATACAAATATATAAGATAACACACCCTTTAAAAGAAAACTTACAAAAGAATTATATACAAAGGATTACTTACAAAAGAATTGCATACAAAAGAATAACACATATCACACCCTGCAGTAATTGTTCTGGAAGAAGAGGAAGAAAGGTTTAAGAAATAAAATGTTAGTAATTATGATATTAGCTTTAGTCTCTTCTTCATTTCCCTACAGTTATTTGGAAAGGGCCTAATGATACTCTTCTGAAGATTATTCCAGTCCCTTCCAGTCCTTGAGATATAAGAATATTTCACCCTGTCTTTTTTCTTTAAGTATGTACACAATTTGTAAGGATGGCCATTTTTTCCATAAAATTTTGGGTGGGAAAGTCTTTCTTTGAGCTCCTTCATTTCCTTTTAGTGACCAACTTATAAAATAACAACTATCTTCGGTTCCTTTGCCACTTTTCCAACAATTCCCATCTCAGATTCATTAATACGAGGCATGTTCAGAAAGTAATTGTACTGTGGCCTTCACAGGCTGTGGTTTTTTGTTTTTTGAGGGTATACAACTTTGAGTGGTAGAGGGGGATCTCCTGAAAAGAGCAAGAATCTTTGGAACACTGTAAACTCACGTTGTAGTGTCCAGTAGCGTGAAAGATGTTGGTGAGAAATCCCGCCAAGTGCGAGCCACATGCTGTGATCCGCTTCCTACTTGTGGAAGGAATAACACCTACCGAAAAATATTGGCCTCAGTGTTTTGGGACCGTAAAGGCATGATTTTGGTTAAATTTCTGCCTTGGGGGAAGACTATCAATGCACAACGATATTGTGAGACCCTAAAAAACCCAAAAGGGCCATTCGAAACAAAAGGAGGGGAATGCTGATGTAAGGAGTGTGCTTGTTGCACGATAACGCCCAACATCACACTGCCTAGGCCACCAAGGCACTCTTGGATTCATTTGGTTGGGATATTTTGAAAAAACCTCCGTATTCCCCTGACTTGGTGCCTTCAGATAATCATCTTTTCATCTCCCTGAAGCCACACATGGATGGAATGAAATTTTTCAACCGACGAGGAGGTGCAGAAAGAGGTTCTGAAGTGGGGGAAGGGGCTGGCAGTGGAGTTCCTCGAGGAGGGCATAAAGAAGCTTGTGCCATGGCTCACCACATGCATTGAAAGAGATGGCGAATATGTGGAAAAATAGTCAACAAGTATCTCAACAATATCCTATAATTTTTTTCAAATACACTTTTTCTAAAAAAAAATAAAAATCTAGTACACTTACTTTCTGAACATCTCTCATAGTCCTGTAACACTATCCTTTCTTTCAAAACACCCAATGACAAATCTTACTGCCTTCTGCTGGACCATTTCTATTCTATGTGTTTGTCCTTTAGAATAAAGGTCCCACAGACTAGAGCAATGCTCCATTATGGGTCTTACAATAGACAAATACACCAGCTCTTTTGTGGGTTTCCTACTCTTTTTTAAATTTCACATAAGGAAGTGCAAGCATTTGAACCCTTTTGTAACAACATTATTAACATGACCTTCCCAATTAAGGTCATGTCTTATATTTACTCCCAAATATTTTGTATTTTTGACTATCAGAATATGGACCCCATTCAAAAACAAAGAGAATATTTTTTTGTCTTTTCTTAGAGAATGAAATATGTTTACATTTTAAAACATTGATTGACATCTTATTTTCAACTATCCAGTCCATCAGTAGATCAAGGTAGTAACAAATAACCTAACATCATTTTCATCCCCAATTACTCTATATAGTACACAATCATTGGCAATCAACCGAATCTTTGACTACATTTTCAAGGATAAGTCATATAGATCATGAACAGCAGGGGTCCCAATACACTCCCTTGAACAATGCCTGAAGTAAAATGGATTTCATTTGAAAGGGAATTTCCTATTTTGACATTCTGAGTTCTGTTCCTTAAAAAGTCTTTGATCCATGTTATCTCTCTCTCTCTCTCTCTCTCTCTCTCTCATATTGATTCCCAGATTTTGGATTTTATTTATTAAACCATTGTGAGGGACCACATTAAAATCTTTTGATAGGTCAACTACTATGCTACTAATGTCCATTGCTTTCTCCAGTTCATCCGCTATGTCCTAATATTTGCTAATCCTAATATTTGCTCCTCTGTTGAATGATCTTTTCTGTAACCAAACTGATTGTCATGAAATCAGTTATTACTCTCACAGAATTCCATCATGTAGTCTGCTATGAGGGTAAGGTGAAAATTTCTCGGCCTGTCACAGACATGGCATTCCAATCAGCAAAAATTTATGATCCCCATCTGGGTGCATGTGTCATTAGTTCGTAAGACAAGTTTCAACTTGTTCAAGTAGTTTGTTTACACGTATTGTTGCAGTAGACGTCTTTCATGTTTTTCATTAAAATGGATAAACTTGAATATCGTGTGGTCTTAAAATTCTTCGTTTTGGATGGATTACCCTAAGGAAATTCATCCAAAGTTGACAGAATTGTATGGGGACTCTGCTCCTTCAATGTCAACCGTTAAAAAGTGGGCAGCTGAATTTAAACGTGGTCGCACATCCCTCAAATATGACCCACGTGAAGGACGGCCAAAATCTGCAATCACACCAGAAACCATGAAAAAGGTGCATGATATTGTGTTGGATGATAGGCGAGTGAAGGTGAGTGGGATAGCTGAGGCCGTGGGGATATCGGAAGAAAGGATGCGAAACATCTTGCACAAAGAATTGGGGATGCGAAAGCTCTGCGCAAGGTGGGTGCCGCATTTGCTGAATGCCAATCAAAAGCAAATGCACAAGTGATTTTTGCAGCAATGTTTGGACCGATTCAAGAGGGCACTGATCAATTTTGTGCGGCAATTTGTCACCATGAATGAGACATGGGTCCACCACTACATGCCAGAAATGAAACGGCAGCCGAAGCAGTGGGTGGAAGCCGGTGGTTCAGCACCAAAGAAAGCTAAGTCGATCACATCTGCTGGAAAGGTCTTGGACAGTGTGTTTTGGGATACAAAAGAGATCCTGTTAATTGATTAACTTGAAAAAGGCAGAACAAATACAGGCAAATATTACTCCAACCTTCTTGACCAGCTGGATGCCAAAATTCGTGAGAAGAGACCTGGCTTGAAGAAGAAAAAAATCATCTTTCACCAGGACAACACACCTGCTCACAAAGGTGCGTTGGCGATGGGAAAACTATGGGATTTGGGGTACAATTTGCTCGTCCACCCCCCTATTCTCCTGATTTAGCACCCTCAGACCTCCATCTGTTCCCAAACTTAAAGAAATTTTTTTCTGGGAAGCGCTTCGCTTCTAATGAAGAAGTTGAGAGGGCCTTAGAAGGATATTTTCATACAAATGAAAGACGTCTACTGCAACAATAAGTGTAAACAAACTACTTGAGAGAACAAGTTGAAACTTGTCTTACGAACTAATGACACATGCGCCCAGGCAAGGATCATAAATTTTCGCTGATTGGAATGCCATCTCTGTTGCAGGCTGAGAAATTTTAACCTTACCCTCATATTATTCTTTCCATAGTTTTGCATATGGATGACGTTAGATTAATTGGCCTGTAATTTGTCCTATTTCCTTTCTTATATATGGGAATCACATATGCTCACTTCCAATCCATAGGTAAGCATCTGTTAATGAGAATTAAAGAAGGCACTTCGTAGTTTCCACACTAAATGTTTTATTTAAAAACGACCGGTTTTGGCTAACGCCATCATCAGGTAAGAGAACAGAAAAACAAGCACAAATATATATATCAAAGCAGTTTTGAGGGGAGGGTAAGGATAGGGGAAGGGTTATGAAAAGTACACTCATTGGTGAGGTTGTCAGCTGAGGTTATTTCAAGGATTTCAAATGCGTCCAGCTTCCTTACCTTAGGCTGTCAGTGTAGGAGTTTTGCGGAAAAGGAGCTATTGTGGCCGCTCTCCAGGAGGTGGGCCGCGAAGACTGAGGAGTTGGGATTTTGAAGGCGGTAGCTCCGCAGGTGCTCTTGCTCACTTATCTTCAAGGGACGACCAGTCTGACCACGGTAGGCCGCCGGACAATCATCACACCTCAATTCGTATACCCCTGAATGAGAAGAAGGGTCCCTTTTGTCCTTAGGTTGCGATAAGGAGTGCCACAAACATGAAGGGTTGTAAAATCCTGCTTTCAGTTTCTTGGGAAGGAGGTTGGCTAATTTGTAAGATATATTTCCTAGAAATGGGAGTTTAACCCATTTTGGTTTGGGATCGTCGGAAAAGGAAAGGGAAAGGAAGATGGAGGAGGTAGCAATTTTCTTAGTTTTCTTTTTCACTAACTTATCCACAAATTCATAAGGGAATCCATTGTTCCGGGCTATAGTTTTTATAGTATTCAACTCTTTCGTAAAGGCTTGGGGGAAGAGAGGGGCATTATGGCTTTCCACAAAGTCCAGCCTAATACTATAGAATTTATAAGCATCTGTTGTTTAGTATGATTCAGAACAAAGTTGTTAGATATTGCACAGTTGTGTCGCTGCCTATCTTAATGACATTTCATGGAATATTATCTGGTTCAACACATTTATGATTGCCTAGGCTCTTAATGTTTCTTGATTAATGCATAAGAGTGTGTTAATTGTAAGTACAGTTCAATAATTTTGCAAGGTTTTAAATCACTATCACCTGGGTTTAGTGGTTGTAGCATTTTTTCAAACCAAATATTGAATCCATTGGCCTTTTCAAAGTCATCTTATATCACTTTTCCCTCCTTGGTTTTAATAGTTTTTATTTGCTCTTTATTCCCTTTACACCTTCTTAAATAATTGTAAAATTTGTTTTTATTGTTTGAGTTGAGCAATTCCAGTAACTGTTTATTATGTGCTTCTTTTTTAAGTGTATTAAGTTACTTCCTTAATTACTTAAGCTTACATTCACCAGAAACATTACCTTTCAGTTTACAATTGTATGCAACTCTTACTTTCCTGTTTAAACTCCTTGTAAATGCATTATAGTACTCTTGGTCAGGGCCCCTTTTTGTGAATTTTTTAGGCAAAAGTGTCAACAGCTTTGAATATTGTCTTTTTTAATTCTTCCCATATGTATTCTATGGATATCCCTGTGTTAATCCAATTTAAATTTTTTTCTTTAAGGAACATTTCTAGACCATCTCTGTTAGCTTTATTGTATTTCCAATCGATTTTCAATGTATGTACCCTTTCTGTCTTTTGTTTGAAAATGAAGTTCCAAACCTACAGCTTCATGGTCACTTATTCCTAGTAAAGTCTCAACATTAATGAATGACTCAAATGGCCTCACTAGAAAAACATCAAAATTAAAATTTCCCCTTGTTGGAGCCTCTAATACCTGCTCAAACCCGCCATCTTGAATGAGCCGATTAACCAAGTCTTAGGCCGTACCCCCTTCACCAAATTTACCTTTCCGATCTACCTCAGGCAGGTTTAAGTCTCTCTCAGTTACCATATCCCTAGGCTCATTATTATAGCATGCAAGATCCAACATTTCTTCTAGAATTTCAAAATTGTCACCCAATTTTCTATAGGCATCCTTAAATTTTTTCTTGTTGTCCTTCCAGTTAATCTAGTACACATCATCTCCTTTTTTTTCGGAAACCCTTTCTAAGCTACTTCGGAGATATTCCTTTATACGGAGAAAAATACCTTCCCCCACTTGTATCCCAATCCCTTCTGTACACAGAGAACCCAGCAGGAAAAACTTGGGAGGAAAGAATGTCTTCCCTCTGTGTTCATGTCATGTCAGCCATGACTCTACCAACAACCACTCTACAGTTCAATAATTCTTTTGATTTGTTAAGAATACTTCTGCAATTGATGTGGAGAATCTTTATGCCATTACCTTGATTTTGTTCACATTCCTTATTGGTATTACAATTACAATGACAGGATGAAAGGCACAGGAAGTTTGGGCTCTCACTGGCTGTGTTTACTGCATGTCTGTTACATACAATATTACTTTTGTTATTCAATCACTTCCTAAATGACTCAATTACATTGGAGAGAAGACGACTAAACTTGTATCTCCCTCTCCTATTCCAATGAACTCCATCTCTTCCCAAATCATTCCTGTCCAGCCAACAGTTTGGATTGACACCTTGTCTTTCGCACACCCAATCTATGCCTTCGTTAATGTAACTTACTCTGTTGTCACTAATGCCCCTCCATTTTATTATACCACCCAATACAATCTTAGCTCTCTTGAACTTATTTTTAGTAATCACACCTGTGGCGTAAATAACCAACATCAATATGACAAAATAAATTTAATATAACAAATATTTCAATAAGAATTCAGCGGACAATTGCTGATACAAGCACCACAGCCGATGACCGATGATCGTTGAGAGAAAGAGCGGACGACCAGCGTAGAGCACGTGGCGTAGCGATGGGGTTAGCAGTAGAAGACGAAGTGTCGTTCTTCGAGTATTCCAAAGAAGAGAGAGAGATAGTCCCCAGGAACTCGCTAGGCTGGACTAGGCCCTCGTTGTTGCAGAGGTACCCCTCTAGGAGAAGGCTTGGAGGGGAGGGCAACCACCACACCACCACACGGTCATTTACGGAACAACACCTAAACCCCAGACATTGCCCCAACCATGGTTTTCACTCTGTGCCCCTCTAATGTCATTTGTACCAACATTTGAAGAACTACTACCTCCTCTGTTAGCACATCCTCAGTTTGTTCTATTTTCCTTTGCATTTCCTCGCTCCTTATTCCATGTAAGCATTTGACAACAACATCTTTCCCTCTACACAACTTAGCTGCATTATGGATCATTCAATTCCCTATGACTCAGCCTGCTTTTGCTAGATTTCTCTCCTTGTTCAGTTCCCTTTTCTGCGGCACTATCCTTCACCACTTTATAGCTGTGATTTTTATCTTGTATATGCTTCAGATCCTTATTCTCCTCCATTGACGCTATTATTGTCTCCTTCGCTGCATCCAACTCCTTTCTCAGTGATTCTATCAGCTTCTCCTTTTCCTGCAAATATGTTGCTTTGCTCATGCCTCCACATTCCACACACTTCCACTTGTCTAGTGCAGCACCAGAGCATTTGACATGACACCACACTTCACAGATGATCACAGATGACCATTGGTTAGTTATCTGATGCATTTTCTGCATTTAGGAAAGGATGCTTTGTTCCACCCATAGTGATGATGCCTTTCACTGTATAGACCCATGAGGGAATACACACGTCCACTCAGTATGGAGTCTCAAAGAAGTCAAAGAGGAACAGATTATGTAAACAATTCTATATATCCATTTCCTATATTTATTAACCTGAAGGGAGTTTCCTTTCCATCACTTTGTGTGGCCAGTACCTCCATGAAGCCATGACAGTGAACGATGCCACCATGTGGACTAACTCACAACGTCCTTTGCCAAAGTCTCCCGATTGGTTTGGAGAAATGTTCTGCCAGGATAACTCACATACAGAGCACCCAACTGGCAATTGGGAGACCCGGGTTCAATTCCCAGTCCCAACAGACTTATTTCAAGTCCATTCTTCCTAGGGTAAAATGGTTTGCAGAGCATCTTTAACAGAATTTTTACCAGGTGATTGGTGTGGTTAGAAGCTGTACTGGGAGAAAACTGAGTGATATGTGAGGTTGCATCTTGAGCCATTATAAATGGGTTTTACTGTATAAAGCAGTTAAGGTACTTCTGTATTCCTTGTAGTCAATTTCGGAAGATTCTCAATTTGTTGTTTACCTCAAACAAATTATATAGTTTAATTATGACATTATCAACAATTTACTTCTGGCAATATAATTTAATAATTCATCTTTTCAGGTTAAATATTTCAGAAATAATGACAAATTTATGTTTATACTCTCTAATTTTCTTAAAAGATATGATTATGTTACTTTGATACTTCCACATCATGTGTCTGATGCTCTCTGTATTTTCTGGCTGTGATGAACTGTTTAAGCAACATTACATTCACCTGCAGTCAGTTTATTTATTCCCCAGTTAAGTGGAATGCATTGATTGCTAAGACAAAAATTGCCTGTTTGGTATGTGCCATGGTACTGTCACATACTTATTTAATAGTGATTAAATTTGTAGAACTAAAAAGGATTATTTTATTTTAAATTTCAAAAGGATTATTTGATTTTAAATTTAAAATGGTTTTTTTTATTAATCATATTTGATTTATAATGCAATCATCAGACTTTGGTAGAAAATTAATAATGATAATGATTGTTATAACTTGTTTTTCCGTAGCCCTTTCAATGGAGCTAGCGTATGTTACAGAGCGCATCATTGCTCTTTGGTTTCCTTCATTAGAAAATGATACCAAAGAAACAAATGAAGAGAAAGCATTTGAAGAGGCCACGTCCATGTTGAGGGTTAAACACGCTGAAAATTGCATGGTAAGTCATCTGCATTTGAATGAGGCAAATGTATCATTTTGATAGAAGTGAATGTGTTCTTGTAAGTTGGAAATGAACATGCACAGGCACTTTGGAGGGCTTCTTCATATAGCTGATAATGTGAACTACAAATTTCAGTCAAGAAGTGAAACATTTTTGAGTTCCTTTGTAGTGTAAAATGTTGCCAATTCTTACAAATATGCAGTTATTTTTTTAAATGTGATAAAATAATGTCACAGGACAAGGTTTTTGGAAACATTTCTTGATGTGTTCCCAGTAATTCATCTCCTGCCACACATTGAAAGGCAGCTTGTATGGTTTTCATGCAGACATAATTGCTTTATTTCAATCAGTTTATGTGCCAGATTTAACCTGATAATCTGAGCCAAATTACTATTAATTGATTGAAGCTACAGTGATTCACAGAGAAGCTTGGGAAACAATCTTAAATATTTAGAATGCAGAATCTTCAATGAATGGAACAAGCTTTTTGTTGTGGATACATTCTTGATTCCAGATTTTAGGTAACCATATTTCTTTCTCAGGGGTCTAACCAAGTGCTATTCAAAGGTGGAAAGTTCAAAATGATGGAAGAGTCGGTAAACCCCCAAATATCTGTAGTGTTGAATACATTGCTATACTTATGCATGTTCTTTTAATTGTTTTTGAATGTAAATTATTAAGTTGTGATTTATAAAGCAGCAATACCCTGCAATTCAACGTTTCTTTCACTTTATTACAATGGCAGCATTCTTTAAATCTAGGAAATCTCAAAATGTCATAATGTATAAAACTTGAATGCTTCCTGTGCTTCCTTAATTTGCATTGTTACAGATGTTTTCTATTTTTCCTTTGGATCAAAATAGAGAAGACTCTAACTAACCCATTGTCTCAGTCTTGTTCATTTCTGTGATAATATGAAAGCTAATGAGGTATGAGTGATTCTGTATTTGGCTTGGTCTCTCCTCATTTATGACTGGAAAATTTTATCCATTAGTTCAGTGTAGTGCACTTTTGTGAACTCTTTCCACTCATAGCATTCAGTTACTAAAAAAAGCCTCACTCTTCATTCTGTGTAGCCTCATTCCCTCTCCAAAGCTAATAGTGGAGTGGATGATATTCAGATCTTCAGACAGATTACTTCTAGGACATGCTTATTAGTGAATTATAACATCACTGAAGGGAAGTAGGAATGAACACTTGGTAATTTCCACAGAAAATATATTTTATTGGAAACTATAGCAGTTTCGTCTACATGCAGACATCATCAGGCAAAAATATTTTCTGTGAAAATTACCAAGTGTTTGTTCCTTCTTCTTTAGTATGGCATCATTCCATAAAGTAGAACTTGGACATATTAGATTCATCACTGAAGGGGTTGTTTTATTGCTCTAGCAGCCCAGTGTCTGATTGCTCTCTATTTTGTTGATCAACTTATCGATTGTATCCTTATTAGTCACCTTCAAACATGAGAAAATACTCTTTTGGAGTTTCTGTTTTTTGTTTGATTTCCTTTATAAATTGAAGCTCCACAGATATTTAAAATTGCTAACCAAAGAAGCGTCTTTCTGGCGTCGATCCCCGAACCGGCGCTCGCGGTGATCACAGGCTCCACGCGCCGCCACTCGGTCACCTTGTTGCATGGTTGCGTCGCCACATAGACATACCTTCCTGAGGTTTTTTTCTGTGGCCAGTAGAAAACTATGGTTATGATCTACATTAGGTTAAACTGGATGTATATAGTTACACTTTCAAAATTAAATGGTACAAATATCTAATAAGTAATTTGTGACTACATTTTTTCTCAAAAATTGATTTAAATATTGTGTAATCATCTGTTTGCATTATATGTTTCTTCAGAGTATTGTCCTAAATTTACTTGTTTATCAATTTCATCTAATTGCATGCTTTTGGGATTTGTTACTTGCTTTTTGGTGCCAACTGTGGTGTTCTCTATGAAATAATGATTATTTGTCCTTATATGGATTGTGTAAGAGCATAAATAGATTATTATTCTTATCATCAGTAGTAAACATTTGTAGTCTAAGATATGTAGTACATCTATTACAGTCCTGGCCAAAATTAAGGCAACGTCTTGTGGGGTGAGGTTTAGAAACTAACTGTGCTGAGGAGTTTACAGTGCACTCTGACAACAGTGTCAGAGGGGTGGAGGTACTGCTTATAAGGAATGGGGAGAGGGTGAGGCATAGATGTGCTTAATGTTGGGAAATTCGGAAATCAGTATTCCTGCATATCTCTACATGTGAAACATTCATGAGAATGAATGGCTGCATGTATGGGAATCTCTGGAGGAACAGCCTGATGAGATTTTTGGCGAAAAACTATGCCTAATCGAATTTAATGAAGGTGAAAGATTCATCCTTCTTTCGCTTCAGATATGCAACCTGTTCACTTGATTGAGTATTTCCTAGGCATTGTTCATTATTTTTATCTACTGCCAAGAAGATACAAAATCTTTGCAAACAAAATGTTCTTCAGAGCATGTTACAACTATTAACGTTGTTTTGATGGCTGAGTCCACAGATTTATTCAATAGATAACAACAATTATTGTCTTTCTTGAACTCAAAGACAGGCCTTATCAAGATTAAATGAAGAGCATTCCTTATTTCCGAGAAACCTGGTGACTTTAAAGCTGGCAAACTAATTTCTTCACTCCATAAATAATTTTCAACTTTAAGATATTTTATAGGAAAAGAAATAGGATTGTAATGCTGAGAGTTATTAAAGAAATGTTCTCCGGGATAGCCTACAGCGACACGCATTCGTCCTTTGTGAAATCATTTAAAAAATAATACTATAAGTATATGAAATGAAGTAGCGACATCAAATGAAGCAATTGTATAAGATGTCTTTGAAATTAATATGTCAGACTTACAGTTATCACGATTCTCGACAATAAGGAATGCTCTTCATTTAATCTTATTAAAGCCCATCTTTGAGTTCAAAAAAGACGTTAATTGTTCTTTTCTCTCGAATTAAAACAGAGGACTCAGCCATTAAAGCAACCAAAACCATTAACCAAAAGTTAATAGTTGTGACATGCCCTGAAGAACATTTCGTTTTCGAAGATTTCGTATTCTCCGTATCCCTTGGCAGTATATAAAAATAATGAAATAAGNAAGACGTCCCTGGCAGCTGCCCAGCCCAGGGAACAAGCTGGATTTCGCAAGGGATTCAGCACTATGGACCACATCCACACGCTGCAAGAAATTATCAGCAGAATGAACGAATACGAGATGCCACTAGTACTCTGCTTAGTGGACTATGACCAGGCCTTTGACTCGGTAAGTACCTCCTCCACACTGGAAGCACTGGTAAAACAAGGGAGAGATGCCAAGTACATCCAACTTCTACGAAGCATCTACAAGGACGCCACAGCCTCTGTAATGCTGCATGAAGAAACAGAGGAATTCCGGGTTGAGAAGGGAGTGAGACAAGGCGACTGCCTTTCACCAATTCTTTTTACAGCTGTTCTGGAAGAAGTCTTTAAAACCTTAGACTGGGAGGAAAGAGGCTTATGGATCAATGGAGAGCACATCAGTCATTTGCGTTTCGCAGATGATATAGTACTCTTCACAACCAACGGTGAAGATCTAGCATCAAGACTTCAAGAACTGAACGCGGCGGGGCAGAAAATAGGATTCAGGATAAACTTATCGAAAACCAAGGTATTGTATAATTCTTTTGCAGCACAAGTACCAATCCTACTACAAGAGATACCCCTTGATTTTTGTTCAGAGTACACTTACCTGGGACAACTGGTAACGACAGGAGAGAAAAACAGGATTAATGAAGTGAATCGAAGGATGAAACTAGGCTGGAGTGCCTTCGGAAGAAACGCCCATATTTTGAAGTCCAAACTGCCAATGGTCTTGAAGAGAAAGGTCTTCAACCAATGCATTCTACCTGTTTTGACAAATGGAAGTGAAACATGGGTGTTAAACGCAGCAATAACCCAGCGACTTCAGACTACACAAAGAAGTATGGAACGATGTATGCTTGGAATCACAAGAAGAGAGAGGAAACCCAACACCTGGGTTAGGAAGATAACAGGAGTGACAGACATCATAGATAAGGTAGGATTACTGAAATGGATGTGGGCAGGCCATGTTGCAAGGAGAAACGACAACCGATGGACATCAGCAGTGATGAACTGGATACCAAGAGACGTGAAGAGACCAAGAAGAAGACCAAGGGACCGATGGAACAGAGCCATCATTCAGTATTTAGGGGTAACATGGCAGCGAGAGGCTCAGAATAGAGAGAATTGGAAAGCGCTTGGGGAGGCCTACATCCGACGTCGGATTGAAAATGGCTGATGATGATGATGATGATGGTATATATATATGTAAGATAGATTAACTAAGGCATTTTACACCTCCTGCTACACTTCACCTTCTATAAACGGACTGCCATCCACGAACTACAATAACCTAAACGAATTATTCAAAATAAGTCCATACGAATTGTGCTAGCATCGCACCTGGGTCAATTAGGAAAAATGTCCTTACGGCGCACGATAGAAATCCCTATCTTCTAAAGATGTAGCGAATTTCAACCTTCTACCTGACCGGGAATTACCGTAACGAATTTTTGAAAATTCGGTCGTTCGAATGGTCCTAAGATCGAACCTGGGCCTTTAACGCAAAATGCTTTACGGCATACGATAGACAATCATCTATTCTAACAACACCGTGATTTGCAAGTTTCTATCTTAACGGAAAATACCCTAAATGAATTCATGAACTTCAGACATACGAACTGCCCTAGCATCGAACTAAGGACATTCAGGATAAAAAGCTTTAGGTATACTATAGAGGTGTTTCATTTCTATCGATGACGTGAATTTCGACGTTCTATCTTACCTAGAAATACCCTAAATGATTTCCTGAAACTTTTGCAATAAGAATTTACCTAGCATCAAACCTAGGGCAATTAGGTATAAAGCTCTTGTAAGTAACGGAAGATGAAATCATTTTCTAACGATTCCGTAAATTTCAACGTTCTATCTTCATGCTAAATACGCCAAACGAATTTTTTAAATATGCGCTCAATGCATTTAAATGGGAAAAGTACCGTTTTTGGTACCTAGAATCGAACTCATGATCCCAAGGATGAATGCCCACTTTTTTCCATAGTGTCCAAACCCAGGGCTTTACGGCAATAAAATTGGTGGCTCTAATATATTGTTTGTTAAAGATATGTTTGGTAAGACATATACACACACTGTCATACGCTGCTGGGTATTTACGGCGTCTTACAGATCCTACATCAATGTATATACGTGTTTTATCTTCGCATTTTACTGTTACTATAGTTTCAAGAATAATTCATTTCAAAAAGTGCACCAAATTAAAAAAGCGCAACGGAAACGTGCCGTCGGCTGCTTTAGAAAAAAATGACTGTTTACATCAAAAGGAAATGCTTTTTCACTCATCCCATAGGTTTAAGGGGACGTTATCTCTGGGAAACGTCGATAAATGTGTGGACCAGATGTGTAATCTGCTTCAGATAAACAATTAAATACCTTTAATTTCCCTGGTCCCTGGGAATTAAGTCCTTTGAATGATTTACATCGACCTAGCGTCGAACTTACGATCATTTTGGGAGCGGTTTTTTCAGTACGCGAAAGACAATTACTTCCTGCACTTGCAGTTAAAATTTCAACTCCCTAGCTTTAACGGGAAGCACCTGAAAAAAATTTCCGAAAAATGTAAGAAAAACAGTCCAATGCATTCTTATGGGAAAATAGCCGTTTTTGGGGACTCCTATAATCGAACCCATGATGCCTAGGGTGGATGTCCGCCTTTTTCCTAGATGTCCAAGCCTAGGGCTTTACGGCAAAAAAATCGCCGGCTCAGTGAGGCAATTCCTTCTACCTCATTTTTAGTATCCTATATCTCTTTATATAGACGCTTCTCCGGATATATATCTATTTATATAGACGCTTCTCCGGATATCTCTTTATATAGACGCTTCTCCGGATATATATATCTTTATATAGACACTTCTCCGGATATATATATACATATAGGATACTAAAGGCGATGCAGAAGGATGTGTCTCACGGAGCCGCCGATTTTTTTGCCGTAAAGTCCCGGGTTTGGACATCTAGAAAAAAAGCGGACTTCCATTCTGCGAATCATGGGTTCGATTCTAGGGGGCCCCAAAAACGGCCACTTTCCCATAAGAATGCATTGAGCGCATTTTCAAAAATCCATTTAGCCTACTTAGCGTGAAGATAGAACGTTGAAATTTACGGAATCGTTAGAAAATGATTTTATCTTCCGTTTGCCGCAAAAGATTTATCCCTAATTGGTCCAGTTTCGATGCTAGGTAAATTCTGAGTGCAAAACTTCCAAGAAATCATTTCCGGTATTTCTAGGTTAGATAGAACGTTGAAATTCACGTCATCGATAGAGACCAGTCACGTCTATAGTATACTTGAAGGTTTTTACCCTGAGGGTCCTAAGTTCGATGCTAGGGCAGTTTTCCACTCGGACGGTCATGAATTAATTTAGGGTATTTTCCGTTAAGATAGAAACTTGCAATTCACGGTGTTGTTAGAATAGATGATATTTTATCGTATGCCGTAAAGCTTTTTGCCCTAAAGACCCAGGTTCGATCCCAGGAACATTCGAATGACAGAATTTTCAAAAATTTGTAACTGCATTTCCCGGTCAGGTAGAAGGTTGAAATTCGCTACCTCTATAGAAGATGGGGTTATCTATCGTGTGCCGTAAGGATATTTGACCTAATGGACCAAGGATCGATGCTAGGACATTACTTATGCACGTATNTATATAGACGCTTCTCCGGATATATATATATTACTAGTAAAAGCAGCTTGCATACTGCAAACTTAATGTAAGATAGATTAACTAAGACACTATACACCACCTGCAACACTCCACCTGCTATAAACGGTCTGCCATCCACCAACTACAATACCCTAATTATTCAAAATACGTCCATACGATTTGTCCTAGCATCAAACCTGGGTCTATTAGGACAGATATCATTACGGCGTACGATAGAAATCCCTATCTTCTATAGATGTAGCGAATTTCAACCTTCTACCTGCCCGGGAAACACCGTAACGAATTTTTGAAAATTTGGTAATTCGAATGGTCGTGGGATCGAACCTGGGCTTTTAGGGCAAAAAGCTTTACAATATACGATAGAAAAACCTCTATTCTATCTACACCGTGAATTGCATTTTCTACCTTAACGGAAAATACCCGAAATGAATTCATGAACTTCAGACAGAAAAACTGCCCTTGCATCGAACTAAGGACCTGCAGGGTAAAAACCTCTAGGTATAATATAGAGGTTTTTCCTGTCTATCGATGACGTGAGTTTCAACGTTCTATCTTACCTAGAAATACCCTAAATGATTTTTGGAATGTTTTGCACTACCTAGTGAACTACCTACATACATAGTTCATGTCTGAAGTTCATGAATTCATTTAGGGTATTTTCCGTTAAGATAGAAACTTGCAAATCACGGTGTTGTTAGAATAGATGATTGTCTATCGTATGCCGTAAAGCATTTTGCGTTAAAGGCCCAGGTTCGATCTTAGGACCATTCGAACGACCGAATTTTCAAAAATTCGTTACGGTAATTCCCGGTCAGGTAGAAGGTTGAAATTCGCTACATCTTTAGAAGATAGGGATTTCTATCGTGCGCCGTAAGGACATTTTTCCTAATTGACCCAGGTGCGATGCTAGCACAATTCGTATGGACTTATTTTGAATAATTCGTTTAGGTTATTGTAGTTCGTGGATGGCAGTCCGTTTATAGAAGGTGAAGTGTAGCAGGAGGTGTAAAATGCCTTAGTTAATCTATCTTACATATATATATACCATCATCATCATCATCATCAGCCATTTTCAATCCGACGTCGGATGTAGGCCTCCCCAAGCGCTTTCCAATTCTCTCTATTCTGAGCCTCTCGCTGCCATGTTACCCCTAAATACTGAATGATGGCTCTGTTCCATCGGTCCCTTGGTCTTCTTCTTGGTCTCTTCACGTCTCTTGGTATCCAGTTCATCACTGCTGATGTCCATCGGTTGTCGTTTCTCCTTGCAACATGGCCTGCCCACATCCATTTCAGTAATCCTACCTTATCTATGATGTCTGTCACTCCTGTTATCTTCCTAACCCAGGTGTTGGGTTTCCTCTCTCTTCTTGTGATTCCAAGCATACATCGTTCCATACTTCTTTGTGTAGTCTGAAGTCGCTGGGTTATTGCTGCGTTTAACACCCATGTGTCGCTTCCATTTGTCAAAACAGGTAGAATGCATTGGTTTAAGACCTTTCTCTTCAAGACCATTGGCATTTTGGACTTCAGAATATGGGCATTCCTTCCGAAGGCACTCCAGCCTAGGTTCATTCTTCGATTCACTTCATTAATCCTGTTTTTCTCTCCTGTTGTAATCTCAAAGTTGAAAATTATTTATAGAGTTTTGATGAAATCGCTTTCTACAATATAGAATCCTTGACTAATGACCGCCGTGTGCAGAGCGTACGAGGAAGATAGATGTAAAATAACTGAGGAAAAGAGGCAGGGCTGCTCGTTAACATGGGAAATTTTGCATTCATCTTATCAGCGATGGCCCATCCTTCCCACTTGTTTCTCAATACCTCATGCCTTACCTTGATATTAGAGCATCTATGCTATGGGAATTCGTAATTCTGGCGATGGAGCTATAAGTAAATTTTTGCCATAAATTTTTTCAGAGATTGACAGTTCTTTCCTTAATTACTAACTGTCTTAAAGTTACACAAGAAACCTTTTAAAAGCAATTCCTGATAATATGATGCGATGAAATTACTAAATAAGGCAACTATGGCTCCATGAGGAGATCATATTACTCTTTTTGAATGTATTCTCAAATGTCCCGTGATGATTCTTGAAAACACTGTCCAGAAAAGTTCCTCTTTATCCTTCAAATGTTTAAATCTTCTGTACGAAAACGAATTTTGTGGTGGTAGTTTCAGTAAATAGGTATTATTCCTACAGAAGTAATTGATGTTCTTTTCTTAAAATAAATCCTGTTGTAAAAGATTTTTCTTTGATTAAGATTTGCTGGTTTATTTACTAAACATTATTGATTATATGTCCCCAAGTCCAAGTAAGTTTCTGTTGCTGTTCTCTGCTCATGAGTTAATCAGCGAATTTCCAAATATTAAGACAAGTAATGTGATGATTTTTGGGAATAAAGTGTTTGTCAAAACAAATGACGAGGTTTTGCCAACGATGCACCTGGCTTCCTCACAACAGAAGAAAAACAGTGTTTATCAAAACAAACAATTCTTTCCAAATTTCCTTATATCACATCTAGGTCTCGCCCTATCCCCATTTACTGTACCCCCCTCTGACACTGTTGTCAGAGTGCACTGTAAACTCCTCAGCACAGTTAGTTTCTAAATCTCCCGTTCTGTCACCCCACGAGATGTTGCCTTAATTTTGGCCAGGAATGTACATGGAATGGAAGCACTGGGGCAGAAATATTAAAAGGAAATGAAAACCATACAAATGAATGATACTAAAAATGTGAAAATTGTTAAATCGATAGGTAAAAAATGTGATCTCTTTCATGTAGCTGATCTAGTAATCCAGTGGAAAACAATAAATTCATTTAAAGGAGCTATTGATATGCTCACAAGTTGTTTATGCTTTTTCAATTGGAATCATTTAAAATGTATTAATACCAGCCTTAGATAATAAATAATGTTAATGCTAATGTTACTCATGCAGGTGTTTGACCTCTCAACTCTGGATGAATCACAAGAGCACACATCTCATTACCTTGGTTGGCAAGGCCCCACTCTTGCTCCTCCTCTGGAACGCCTTTGTTCTGCCTGCAAGTATATTGAATCCTGGCTCTCGTCTAACCCTCAGCATGTTGCTGTGTTATTTGCAAGGTATGTATTCCATCCCAATTACTTGATGGTACCTCTCAGAGGTCTCAAGGGAAACAATGGTTTTCTGTGATATAAACTGGCAGGTGAACAGTTGTGGTTCCTATGTTTAGTATTATTAGTAGACTTCTTCCAAATTGATTCATGGTTCAATGCCAAAGCAGGTTAAATATTCTTCCTTGTGAACCCTTTCGCTGCAACAATACACTAAAGTCAATCTGATTTTCGTAGTCCTAAAGCATCCACAGCCTCTAAAAAAACTGTATTCTCCCAACGTGATTATACATTTTATATATATTTGCTAATTTCTAAATTCTCATGCATTGCTATTTTGGCCAAAAATAGTGTTGAGGATGTATTTTTTCGGATTTAGGCAAATCAATGTTCTAGTTCAACATTGTCATCTTTGTCTCCTCATTCCTGGGCTTATACAGAGAAAATTTTATGCATATAACAGTTTTAACTTTTTGTTGTGTAAATAAAATCATAATATTGAAATTGACACTAATTCAATATTTTACTGGATTTTCCCAAGGAAGAATGGGCTTGAAAAAGTCTGACAAGACTGGGAATCAAACCCGGGTCTCTCAATTGTCAGGTGAGGTCAGGTCAGGTGCTCTGTCTGTTGAGCTATCCCGGCAGAACATTCTTCCAAGCCATTCGGATGACTTTGTGGGCAAAGGACGTTGTGAGTTCGTCCGCATGGTGGCATCGTTCACTGTCATGGCTTCATGGAAGTACCGGCCACACAAAGTTATGGAAAGGAAACCCCCTTCAAGTTGATAAACATAGAAAACGTGTATGAGTGATCTTTCTTTTTGGGAACCCCACTTTGAGTATCTTACTCCGCCTCTGAAACAAATTATTTCATCATATTAATTTAATTATCCAAATAACCATGTATAGATTAATTTTACTACTCTTTAATAATGCAAATCTTGTGACAATGTGCTTCTTTTAGAATTGTGTAGTTCCACATAAAACTTACCATGTTGGATGCAACCTACATAACTAGCGTGAAGCACAAAGAGAGTGAGTCTAAAGTTTTCTCCAAATTCTAATGGCTGTTGAATGGAGGGAGCTGAGTGAAACACTTTGTCGGTGCCTCTTTAAATCATTGTGAAATGTGTTGAAGGCTTCTATATCATTATTATTAACATAAAATCTTTTTAAAATTTAGTGTTGCTTTTTACTGTTAGCAGTATAGTACTAAAAAAGAATAAAGGTCGGATTTCCTCAATTAGGCCTGAATCTTACAATTAATTTACTCTTCTCCAGACTTATCGGGTAAAATTATTATTGCTGCCTCAATTATCCTCTAATAAAAATATGACAGCATGATTGAGAAGAACTATTTAACTATGTTTTATGCTCTTCATGTCCATAGGACAAACTTATCTGTTTGAAATAATCTATGGTAGCTGTTAAAATCTAAGATTGTTACGAGGGAGCTCACTACCATGAATTAAGTCAAACATGAACAAAAACTCACCAACAGATGAAGAAGATAAATAATAATATGGAATAAGAAGGCAATCAACTGTATTTTATCTCATTCATTTAGGAGAAAAATGCTCTTGAAAATGGGAATTGAAATGACATTAAAAAGCTGCAAAACCTACTAAGGAAATCTAAGACGAAAGAAGATGTTATCTGGACCTGTAGAAAAACTCTCAAAATTAGAAACACAACATATCACTAGGAAGTAAAAGAAGTAAATTACAATGAAATACATCAAATAATTATATTAAATATTTAAAAAATTTTAAATACCAACAAATCAATAGAAACAACGTAAAATATTAATTGCCATGCTATCATGCTGATATCTAAGATACGTGTAGTTGAATTTAATTTGTTAATTTAATTTTACAGAAAATAACAAATATTAGAATAATATCACCCTTTATTTTATTATTTATTAATCTAATGATCTGATGAGAATTAATCTAATCTTATAATCTCTATTTATTAATGTAAAATGCTGCGTGCTACAAAATCTCCTTTTAAAATCAAATTAATATTATTTACAATGAAATAATGCCAACACTCTTGTGAAAATATTGAGCCAGTTCCATAAGAAACAACCTTGTAATTAAATCAAGTTTATTTTTATTGCAAAATGGTGGTGTCCAAATTTTATCTGGTACTAAATGTCTCTCTTGTTTTAACTTATTTAACACCCACGCAATCTTTCTTGCTTATACCTCTGCCATAAGCAATCCTACTGCTCGGTATATTTTTCTGTGTTAATTGCAGCATGTCAGTTCTTTAATTGATCACACTTAAATATGTCAGCAACTGACTTGCAATGATAGTGAGATTTGGTGCAGTTTGTGACAAATTCTCATCTGGGTTTTTCCCACTTCATCCAGAGGTAAGGGAAGACTTTTCCTGTTACCCTAGCCCTTCTCATTCCTCTCTTTATTTCCATTTTCTTTTGTTTTGCCCATCAAAAAGTGTTGTCTGTTTTCCCAAAGGAACCATAGAATTGACGATGGGTGAAGCTGAACTCTGACGAGAAAAACAACCTTTTTGGCATGTTGCGGTTGGTCATATGTTTACAGGGTAGCAAAAGTTTGAAAGGGCTAAAGGAGATTCCCGACCGTACTCCTGCTGAGCAGGTATCTAAAGTAAGGGTATACTGGCAGTGACTGATCAAAAGTAAGATGGGAAGTGGTGGGACCGCAATTTGTAATCTACGCTGCAGGTATTTCCTAACAGAATGAAGATATCCATGTCTTTATTTTTTAGGTAGATCTCCTTTCAGGACTTTGTACAAGGAATCCAATTTAGGATGTTTGAGAAACCAACTCTTCTGTATGGCAAAACCAGAAGAGTGACTAGCAGATTGCCGGTTTATTAGCTAACACCCAGTTCGACAGGACATTTCAAATCAATGGATTTTTTCGCTGGCTATTCGACTTAGATTAATTAACAGATATTCCTAAGGTTTTTGCCAGACAGAAACTATAACTTAGAACTGGACACTACCTTGTATTGCCTTTTGTTGGGATAAAGAGGTAAAACCATGAAAAATATACCATCATCAAACCTTAATTACGGTAAACAGAGGTCAGATGAAAATCTGTAAGGTACTATTGAGATTAGACATTTATTCAATTTCCAATATTTTCCATTATTAAACTAAAACGATCTTCAGAATAATGTGCTGAATGAAAGTAATAATAATAATTCGTAATCAAGGTTTGATTGATGCTAATATTCCATAATGCCTCAAGTAAGCTTTTTAACCAGAATTGTATGAACGGTGCTCAATATGATTGAAAATCAAAGGAAAATTAACTATCAATAATTATAGTAAAGATAAATGGAATTACATGGAAAATGTTGGAAAATAACAGATGGAAAATTAACGGAAGAACACGTTAAAAATGGAGACCAATGGATGATAACAAGCGTTCCATGAGAAAATAGATATTCCAGTAATTCCCTTGATTTAAACATTAACTGTTAAAGTTTTCTTGGTTCTACAAATAATTCACTACTTCTTCATTCACTCCAAGGAACATTGTACCATAATTCATCTCAGAGATACTGTAATTCTCTATGAACTTTGTGAGGATGTTTTGAATAGTTTGTTTTTCCCCTTAAATTGTAATCAAAGAAAGATCATTGCAGATGAAATTAGACTTTTGGAAAATTTGAATTATAATATGATACTTACAATATTTAGGTGCATTTTAATTAGACCTTGTTTCTCTATCTTTTGTTTTTAAATGAATCGTATGAACTCTATTACTTATACTAAATAAATCAATCAACAACAAAAATTTAAACCAANAGGTTAGTTCTAATAGAAATATTATTACTAAAGATCCATGTGAAATATCCGAGATAAGGTTTGCCATCACTTCTTGGAACAGTGTTCTGAGATTACATATCGGGCATATTTGTGATAATGTTGGTGACAGTAGGTAAGAAAATACGACTGCTCCATGCACCTGTTCTCTTTCCGTTAGAGAATCAGCGAGTCGGAGGTCCATAACGTTATTTTGTGGTAAAAAGACGCATTCGACTTGATGAACGATTCTAAATTGCGAATTTATTCAATCTGCACTGTCTATAACTCATACAATTCGAGCTATCATCGCGTATACGCAACGTTTCCATCAATGTCTTTCTTAAAATTAGGTNCTGGAAACCTGTGAAGAATTCCTCAAACAGATTCACCGGGAAAGCATTAGATCCAAATTGTAAGTTGTTAATTCTTTAACTTGGAACATTTTAAAAATGATAAATGTGAGAGTAAAACATTGAAAGTTGAAAAATATGTATGTTTGTAAAAGCAATCCTCCGAAAATAACACTTTTATTTCATTGATACCAAAGAGAGGGGAGTTAATTTTAAATTCAAAGTTAATGTGAAAGGTAATGGCTCGCATTTGTCCTATTACATTAAAAAAATCGATCCTAGTTCAAAGGAAAAAGGGTAAGGGTGACTTTGCGCAAGATGGTGCGCACCCAGGAAAAATCCCAAGGAAGAATGGACTTGAAAAAAGTCTGACGGGACCGGGAATTGAACCCGGGTCTCCCAATTGCCGGTCGGGTGCTCTGGATATGTATGCCAAATGGCTTGGAGAAATGTTCTGCAGGGATAGCTCAACGGACAGAGCACCCGACCAGCAATCCCCGGGTTCGATTCCCGGTCCCGTCAGACTTTTTTCAAGTCCATTCTTCCTTGAGATCCTAGTTTATTTTTTCTAAATTATTTTGAACTGCATGGATAGTAGAATTTGTGAAGTACGATCGATTTTTAATTCCGATGCTTATCATATGAATCAAAATCATAGTAGAGCATGCTTCAGGATTTCATACCACACATTTACTTAAACATTGTTATTCCTGTGATAAATTGTCATTCTTGTTGTACAATGGTATGGACGTGGCTGAGTTATGAATTTACGTTACTTTACCATGTGTTGATTGGATTCAGACAAACTCTGATAAAGCAAGACATATGTATGGACTCCTTCTTTATGTTATTTTAAAGGTAAATAATTGCTCTTTTGATTGATGTATAACATGTTCCATTATAACAGTGGATCTTTTTAGGGGAATTGTCAATTTCAAGATATATACATTTTTGGTCCGACAGTGATCCAAAGTGTGCAGAAATTTTCTTTCTCCCCTTCCAGTCTTGAACAGAATCCGGCTCAGAAGCATGCTTTGTGGATATATCCCTCAAAATGCTGTTTTAGCCGTCACCTAAACTCATATTTTTCAAGGGAAGGTCACTTGCCTTGATCCTTCAGAAATAACGGGATCTCATGAATGAATTTGTCTCCCTTCTTCCTTTTGGGTATTGAGACAGTCACTGTCTCATGTAGAACCACTGCCATCTCTCCTGTTATGTAATTATCACAGGCTAGTTTGTACTACTTATCGCTTTCTTTCATAACATTTAGTTTTCAAAGTATATTCTATTATCCCAAGAACTCTCAAAAACCAGAAAATACTAAAAAGTTTCTTGGAAAACTAGTAGTGAGTAGTGCAGTTTCTATGTTTTAAGTTGGAACGTAACTTGTTCTATTATAAGCTCAAGAAAGGAAAGTTAGCCTTTAGAAGCCAATATGACAGACCTTTCCAAATGAGCAAGCTCATTATTGCTTCATTTCCTCTGCCACCGCAAAAACTTTTAACAAAATCCATGGACAAAAGTGAATCTCTCCTTGTTAGTGAAACTTCTTATTATCTAATCTACTACTTCTCGAAAAATCCTTCAATAAATAGTCAGAGTTCTGTTAACAGATTTATTATATTATTTNCCGTTATGTTTGACATGGTCTCCTTACAGTGTTGCAAGATGTGTTCCAGTGAAGGAATTTTAAGAGTATCCCGAATCTTATGTTACCCGCAATTTTTGAGTTTTTTTGCTCATGACTGTACATACAGCTTATTTTCCCTATTAATTATTTAATAATTTAATTGCTAAGCGCGACCACAGAGAACTCCAACCCCTACTGGTGGGAATTCTTCAACGGTTAGTTTGCTCGCAAACAACGGCTATTTGGAGCTTTCATCTAACGCTGATGTCTTACAACAGCCGTGTTCCTTTTCCTTATAGATTCAGGAAATTTAGGTGATGACCAGTTTGGATTTAGTACAGGAAGAGGAACCAGGGAAGCAATATTAGCACTACGACAAATTTTAGAAAGAAGAATTGCGGTGAATATAAAAACATATGTTACCTTCACAGACAACGAAATTACATGTGAGATGCGAGACATGTGATTAACAACGAAAATACATGTGAGACAGAAATCAAGAGAAGAATAGCCTTGGTGAAAGAAGCATTTCAAAACAAGAAGAATCTATTAGTTAATAACTATATAATCTTGGAGACCAAGAAAAAGTTCATCAAAACGTTTGTTTGGAGTGTGTTGTTGTACGGATGCGAGACGTAGACCAACAGGAAAGCGGAAAAAATTAAGCTTGAGGGAATGGAAATGTGGATTTGGAGGAAACTAACGAAATCAAACTGATCTAGAATGAAAAATAGAATGAAAAAGTTTTAGAAGAAGTCAAAGAAAATAGATCGATTTTAAAGACGATAGGAAAAAGAAGGGCTAAACTGATTGGACATGTACTGAGGCATAATCAGTACCTAACAAATATAATTGAAGGAGAAGTTGTAGGTAAGAAACAAAGAGGGCGTCCCAGAGCTTCTTTCTTCAAGAGCATGGAGATGGAGATGGATTTGACATCGTATGCTAGCCTTAAGGAAGCATCAATGAAAAGAGAGAAGTAGCTACTGCGACAAGGATTAGTATTTGATGACGATGTTCGTAAAATAAATATTTTCACATCATATATAAATAAAAAGCAAATATCTGCCCGTCCGTCCCCGTATTTATTACCGAAACGGCTTGACATAGAGATCTTAAACAAACTGCATTGTGTTTCTACGATGCTGAAACCCTCAAGAAAACAATTCTTATATCGAAGGAATAACAAGTGTGAAAAATAGCGACACGACTGGGACTCGAACCCAGGTCTCCCACTTTCCGGGCAGGTATTCTAACCACTGAACTACCGTGCCGCGTCTCTCTCACACTGTTAAGATAACTAATTAATTAAAGTTAATCAAGAAAATTTTAGGATTGTGAGTATTTGGAATGGAATGTTGTAGCTTAATATATGAAATTACCTGTGAGTGATTCAGGAGAAAATGACTAATGAAGTTGCAAAATGTGGGTATTGGAGGATTTTTATCAAATAATTTTAGCTTCCTAAGCATCTATGTGTGTATGCAATGTTGTGTCATAAAAAATTGTGGAAACCATAAAATTGTGATATATCAGGTTGAATAATAAATTAAAACGGGAATTTTTTTACAGGTATGTAGGGCACTTTTCAGGTCTTCTCTCAGGTGGAATCCGAATGAATGCTGAGCCTCTTTTTCTCAAGTATATAACAGTCTGTGGTACTCCAGAATATAAAACAAAGAACAGAAGTGATATTCAAGATGAGAGTGTTTGTTTTTTCCTCAAAATATACCAGCAAGGACTCAGTCTTGTGTACACTTCTCCAGTTTATGAACTATCCCTGTCCTCTGAGCGACTGACCATTGGTGTGGAAAACACTCGGACATACCCAGTGTCATCTCCTCTTCACCTGAGGGGGGATGTGCTCCTCAAGGGATATCGCCTTTGCAGGGATCTGCTCTGCCCTCAAAGATGTCTCTCCAACTCTCTGCACAGACATTCTGTGTTCCAGTGTCAATTTCACACTTGTGCTGTAGCCAAGAGCTCTCTTTGCTTCCCAAGGGCTGAGTTGGATGAGGGAGAAGACCACAAAGGTACAATTTGACAGCATACGCTCAACTTTTATAATTCGATGGTTAATTTAACCCATTTATTGCTGAGGTATGCATTGAAACCTGTCTTAAGCGACCACCCACAAAAGAGGTCATCAAAAGAGGACAGGTGGTCACTATAGCAAGATTAGGATGTAAGATGTTGGGAGGGTTTTCTTTATTCAAAGGAAGTATAAAATACTCTTAAATTAATTTGTTTGCAAGAAATACTTCAGAATATAAGAATGGAAAGAGAGAGAGAAATTTAAAAATGGCATAACAATAAAAAAGATAACCTGATAAATCGTTTTGAAGAAAGGAGATTTCTTCTTTTATGTTTTTCATAATCTGTCTAATGCTTTTGAAATTTTGTGTATTTTTGCATCTTTTTAAAAATCAAGTCAGTTTTTATTTGCAAATTTTATGGAAAACCCATTTTAATTATGTCCTTAACTTGTTGTGAATTTCCAACTTTTAGAAATTATATCCTTTTATTTATTTATTTATTTTCATCTTCACTGCAATTTGGCCTTTTAAATAGTTGGAGTTCTGTTAACAGATTTATTATATTATTTGCTGTTTTAGAAAGTTTATTGTTTATCATGCTTTCTATTAACAAATAATTTTCTAATTAAATACTCTAATTTCATTTTTCAAAATAGTATTATATATTGTATTGCTGTTAAGGTTACTCCTAAATATAAGTATTTCTAAGGTCTAACAATAATCAAAATTAAAATTATTAGTTTAGTCAACATAGTACTCATACTAAAATTTTAAAAGTTATGCTATTTCTTAATTGTTCTAATCCTAAAGAGAATAGGATATGAAATTAATGTACAAAATCACCTTTTCCTTTGTAATTTTTAGTTGATGAAGGACAAACTTTCACTTGGTTACCTAGGTTACCTCTATTGGGAGATTTTGGTATTGTTATGGTAAAAGACATTGATTTATTTTATTTAGAGGACCCTGCAGTAAGGAACGAATTGGCGTGATAATATCTGCCTACCTCACATATTCGGGAATATGTGGCAGTGAAGAGCAAGCACTGGATCGATTTGCTATGCGACGCTTTTTCCAGGACAAGATTGGTCACTTGACAAGTCCCTCAAGTGTTCGGTAAGTTTTTTTTTTCAAAATATATTCAAAGTTGTTGAAATTATTCAAATTGCTTGCAAAATTCTCAAGTAAAATGATCATGAGTAATTCTAATTTTAGTTAAATTTGGACAAATTAAGCCGAGGAACTCATGTTTGAGGATGAATTAAGAAAGAATTCGATGAAAAGCCCCAGAATAGAATAAGATATTCTTCAGCCAAGTTACCGTAATTAGGCATAGCAGCCACCCTGCCAGTAGATGTTTAGGGTTTGTGTTCTAGCTATATTAGGATGTTTTACTCTAAATTCTTTCCTAATTAAGCTGAGTTGCCATTTATTTTCTAACATTTGATGGAATAGTGTTTCAAAGGTGTCTTTTTCAACAATATAATGAAATATATCTTGTAACAAATATGTTTTAAATTAATAAAATGAAAATTTGGCACATCTCCTATGAAAATTTTTGGTGCTGATGTTACTTGGTCACATTCAAAACTTTGGTTGAAGTTATCATTTTGTTGGGGGATTTTTTTGGAAAAGATTGCTAAGGGCCTTCATTTAACTAATCTTTAACTTGTCTAGATACTGTCTTTTGTCTTTGATGACCACCATGTTTTCTTATTTTATATAATATTTTATAATCCACTTCTGTTGCATTGTGAAACAATGTCACGCTATCAACATAAAGTTATTTATCTTACTAACTTTCAGAGTAATGCAGTTTCCATAATCTTTTATCTGCTAGTTTCAGTATTACTATGTCATTGTCATGCCAAAGAATACTAAAGACACAATGTATGTAAAATAGAGGAGAAATATTAGGAAGCAGACTGCTTTAAATCAATCACAAAACAGTTAATAACTAAAGGAATAACAAGTGTGAAACATAGCGACACGACTGGGACTCGAACCCAGGTCTCCCACTTTCCGGGCAGGTATTCTAACCACTGAACTACCTTGCCGCGTCTCTCTCACACTGTTAAGATAACTAATTAATTAAAGTTAATCAAGAAAATTTTAGGATTGTGAGTATTTGGAATGGAATGTTGTAGCTTAATATATGAAATTACCTGTGAGTGATTCAGGAGAAAATGACTAATGAAGTTGCAAAATGTGGGTATTGGAGGATTTTTATCAAATAATTTTAGCTTCCTAAGCATCTATGTGTGTATGCAATGTTGTGTCATAAAAAATTGTGGAAACCATAAAATTGTGATATATCAGGTTGAATAATAAATTAAAACGGGAATTTTTTTACAGGTATGTAGGGCACTTTTCAGGTCTTCTCTCAGGTGGAATCCGAATGAATGCTGAGCCTCTTTTTCTCAAGTATATAACAGTCTGTGGTACTCCAGAATATAAAACAAAGAACAGAAGTGATATTCAAGATGAGAGTGTTTGTTTTTTCCTCAAAATATACCAGCAAGGACTCAGTCTTGTGTACACTTCTCCAGTTTATGAACTATCCCTGTCCTCTGAGCGACTGACCATTGGTGTGGAAAACACTCGGACATACCCAGTGTCATCTCCTCTTCACCTGAGGGGGGATGTGCTCCTCAAGGGATATCGCCTTTGCAGGGATCTGCTCTGCCCTCAAAGATGTCTCTCCAACTCTCTGCACAGACATTCTGTGTTCCAGTGTCAATTTCACACTTGTGCTGTAGCCAAGAGCTCTCTTTGCTTCCCAAGGGCTGAGTTGGATGAGGGAGAAGACCACAAAGGTACAATTTGACAGCATACGCTCAACTTTTATAATTCGATGGTTAATTTAACCCATTTATTGCTGAGGTATGCATTGAAACCTGTCTTAAGCGACCACCCACAAAAGAGGTCATCAAAAGAGGACAGGTGGTCACTATAGCAAGATTAGGATGTAAGATGTTGGGAGGGTTTTCTTTATTCAAAGGAAGTATAAAATACTCTTAAATTAATTTGTTTGCAAGAAATACTTCAGAATATAAGAATGGAAAGAGAGAGAGAAATTTAAAAATGGCATAACAATAAAAAAGATAACCTGATAAATCGTTTTGAAGAAAGGAGATTTCTTCTTTTATGTTTTTCATAATCTGTCTAATGCTTTTGAAATTTTGTGTATTTTTGCATCTTTTTAAAAATCAAGTCAGTTTTTATTTGCAAATTTTATGGAAAACCCATTTTAATTATGTCCTTAACTTGTTGTGAATTTCCAACTTTTAGAAATTATATCCTTTTATTTATTTATTTATTTTCAGCTTCACTGCAATTTGGCCTTTTAGCCAGGTGGCAGTGTATATATTACATTATTAATAATCGCATCACTATAGTATTTTCGTACAAATTTTTACTTCCATTTATTATTCAAATACCGCAAGCACTTGAAAACTCTGCGATGAAGCAACTAAAATGCCAGGTTTTATGATGCATGGTAGGTAGATGCGATGAAAAGGTTAGAGAGCGATGTTATTTTACCTCGGATATGTGGTAAGTATATTGGATCCATTGGATGAAACGTACACTCGTAAACTCGAGAAAATGCAGCGCAAGGCTATGCGATTTGTTACGTGCCACGATACAAAATCAAGCGTTACGCAAATGCTCTAGGTAATGCTTGAAAGAAAGGAGATTAGAAGCAAGGTTGCGATTTCTTACTAAATTCAGAGAAAGTACGTCTGCGGAAGACGTAATCGGTAATACAATCCCCTTCCTACTTCGGCCGAGCAATGGGCGTAAAATAAGAGAAATAGATGGGAGGACAAGTTTTTTTAGGGACTCATTCTTTCCGCGAACAATACGCAACAACAATAAGCTAAATAGGTAACTGGAACGCTTGGTGTTTGCACACGCCGGAAGGCGGCTTGGAGGGTATTTGTGTAGATGTAGAGCTGTTGGGAATGAACAAAATATAATAAATACGGGGTAATCATGAAACGGAATTCTTACTGTAATTATTAAGTTTAAAAAAATGACTATGTGGTACGATAATTCGATGATTAAAGGGTTACTTTCTTGCTGGACTGGTAACTTCACAATACTTTCCATGGCTGCGAGAGAAACTTGAAATCCTAGAGATAACAAACAACTACATTCAAAGAGTAAACCGTAACACATCCAAGTCAAAACACGGCTGGTAATTAATTATATGAGAGACGTGATAAGTAGATTAAACCTCAGATCAAAAGGTCGTGGAGGAAAATTGAAAAACGATACATAAAGAAGCAAGTTGGTATGTAGAAGGATAGAATTCCTTTCCTTCTAATATGAATACGGAACCAGAGAATAAATTGAGCAAGAGAGGAAAAGCTGGGTAAGGAACGAGTGAGTGTTATAAGGGGGAGAAAAGGGGGAAATGGTAGAGACGGGGAAATGATTCTACTGTCGTAATGAAATTGTGACTACCAAGTATCTTCTCTGAAGAGAGAGGGAATGGGAGGAAAAGGGAGTATGGAAAGGTGGCAGAAGGAATAGTTGCATAAACATAATTACTCCAATTTCTACCCTACTATTTGCATTCAAAACTCACTCGAGTTTGATTTGCTTCTTCCCATATTGGGAGCCACAAAGAACCCATAAATATAGCAAATATAAAGAAAATTCCAATTAAGCTACCACGAGACGATATTTTTTTCAACCGCTGCGCAATGATGTATTGGCTTAGTTCGATAGATATCTTTAATAGATAGATTGCTTCGTAATCAGCAAGATTTCTTCACAAATACAACTGTGTTCTATTTTTTATAATATAATTGAATATTACCAAAGGGAGAGTTGTCTAATTTTGACATTATTTATAAATGTAACTTCTGTTCGATCAAAAAGAATACATTGTTGGCGCAAGGATAAGCAGGAACTAATGAGTAAGCAGGTAGAGAAGAGGACAGAGAAGCTATGACCTGATTGCTACGGGGAAATCTAATGTAACAAGAGACGTACGTACTATATTGCCAAAATCATACATCAGCAAAGAAACGAGATTTTTCATCTGCAATGAGTAAATCAAATGTCAATTACAATGATAAGGGAAAATTACGGAATTTCGCATCTATGAGGCGATTGACATACACTGCTTTTTTCGTGAATAGTTTATAATATATGTTAGTAATCGGAGCAACTTCAGTTTCAGAACAATTGGAGTCGAGGAATGATTAACTCTAACAGGAAAACAAGCGGCATAATTGAAACAGCGACATTGAAAACTTTGAGTCTCTCATCATATCTAAGGGGGAAGTGCGAAAATGCAATAAGAGAATAGAATGGGAAAGTTAGATATACGAAAGGTACGATGGAGAAGGCAGAGAACGAGAAGCAAAGGAGGCGGAAGATTAAGGAGACGTTGAATTATGGGAAGGGAGAGGTGAAAATAGTTTTGGCACGAGAAAGTGAAGCGGGTAGTTTGTTAAGAGCACTTGGTGTGAGATATGAAGGGGGATATGTGCAAGGAGAGATGCCGGCTCAAGGGAAGGGAGTTTGGTGGTGTGTAGAGTCTGGCAATCAATGCTGGGGTTAATCAAGAGAGCGAGGGTGTGTGAAAAGCCCCTCCTACAACTCCTACCGATCCAGACTCCTAATCCTAGCACTCCTCCCTCTCTTAAAATGTGGCGCCTCTATATACCCTAGGGACTGATTCTGCATGGAGGCGTACAATGCCTAACATATAGGATGCTACCTGGATTAAAGGGGTTAACTTATGTTCGGTTGGGTGTGAGAGATGTTGGGTGTTTTCCTTGTAAGAATTCTAGTTACAACGTAGAACCCGAGGCTACAGTTTGCCCTTCAGCGATGTGTTGGGCTAGGTCTTAAATTCTTCCAGAATGATAAGGCGTAAACAAGGAGAAAAGGTACAGTTAACGGATGAAGCCTTTACCTCGTGGTATTCCATAATAGGTTTAATGACTTTTTCTGTAAAAATACCACAAGATTTATTTAGCGCTACCGGTTTCAACTACTAGTGGTTCACTGCCTTCAAAGCAACAACAAAGTCAACATCTTCAAAAATTAATGACTTTTCCCACAGTTGTTAACGGTTAGTTCCAAGCTTTCCCTCTTTCACCGACACTCATTCCTTTACCTCCCCCATAAATACTCTTTTTGTAAATAAACTCAATCCTTTACTAAGTCCATACCACATTATGACGATCACAATGTAATTAAATCGGTTCGTGCTAATTAAACGCTGAATATTTACACCATGATTACATATAACCAAGGGAGAAAAGAGATGACTAAATATACTTATGTAATTAAGTATCTACTATAATACAGTCTTATATGAGCACGTCTTCTATCACAGATACTACGATAATCAGGGCTTAAATTTTACTTCCTTTAGCACTTACAAAGCAATTTTTTGATCGTATTCAAGCGAATCTATCACTTATGCTTAATCATGGCGGCTAATCGGAACCAAAAAATCTTAATGGTAATCTTTCACCTAAAAGTAACGAGTACTCGCGGAAAAAGTGATTCAACCTGTTTAGCTATCATCTATTGAAGTAATTTGAATTATAATAATTACAAACTACACTCACCAGGACTTTTGATGACGTGAAACATCCAAACTATAGTCGTGGAATAAAATGTATTGTGGTGTGGTTGAAAGTTTGTGTTTCATTCGCTAAATTAAACCAACCAATAACAAGTGAATTTCTGAAAATCATCTGAAATGAATTACACTGATACAGCTATCGCTGAATACCGAGACTGGTAAGGTAATTATTTCTCCAATTCAAAAACAAGAATAAAGCTTCCCATAGCATTCAAACAGATAAATACTTTATCGTCGTTTTTGTGTTACTGAACAAGACAAATTACTTCTCTTGCTAATTACCTGCCATCGTTCCTGACTTAGGACGAAGAGAGATGATTGACAGCCGCTATCAAAACCTTGGATGAAAGCCCTCCCCCGCTATTACAAGGACTTGGTCTCGCCTTTGTTTCGCCGTCTGCCTTTTCAATGCTTTATGATTGATTTTTATCTCTTTGGAACGAATTCAGACGCTCTATCCGCCAATAGCAATCACTTATAGAGATATCTCCGGGCCAATACCATTTCAATCTATTTCTTTTTCAATTTCATCATAGGCCGAGCGAACCATACATTGCTCCTCTTCTCACTAACCTCTATTTTCACCTCATATTTACTCCTGTTTTTGTGTTTGTCTGCGTTGTGAAACCTGAGTTTGTTACCGTAAGAAAATGTCTGCTTTTGATGCGAATGGGAATCCATTCGTAACACGATTTCCCTCGTCAAATGTCGAAATATTAAATAATACATGAGCCATTATTTGGAGGAAACAATGTCAATATTTGTGGCAGCAAAAAAATTAAATAAAAAATGCCTCTCCTAAGCCCACGGCAGAGCAAATATCCTTTGAGAAACGTGAATACTTTTAGTTGCTTTCTAGATTGATTCACTTAACAAATTAATGAACACTTATGTTTTAGAGAACACCGTAGGAATTAAATGTTTAAAATATTTAGACCCGAGAATAAGATGGCGTCCTTGAATACTGCATGCTATGAATTGCATTAACATCGAATACGGATTAACGACTTGCCTATTTTCCAGTGCGGGATAAAAAAGTTGGCATACCCGTGTAAGGTACAGGAAGCACATTTGACGCCGTTTTGTTCCATATTTGACGATATTTTTATGTATATCATATTGTAATAGCTTCAAATAGACTAAGTGGATGGATATCATTCTAAGTCAACTCAATTGAGATTGAAAAATCGTGAAACTAGCATTTTATATGAGGTATGAACTTTAGATTAAAATAGTGGATTTAAAAACATTCGACTATATTTCATTTAAAATTATTTCCAAACCTAGTGGTTAATTGACAGAGAGCTAATTCTCCTTTCTTGAAAAGATTCAGAATGAAAGTTCTTAATTTTATGCTAGGTCACTTGCATGAGAAATTGCTTCATATGATTTCGCCTAAAATCTCTTATTCTACATATTATAAATTAAGATTAAATTACAAAATTAATAGTTATTAAAATGCAAAAAAATCTATGTAACTTCAACCTCTAACAGACTTAGGCTAATTCAGTTTTTTTCANGGAGAAACGACAACCGATGGACATCAGCAGTTCTGAACTGGATACCAAGAGACGTGAAGAGACCAAGAAGAAGATCAAGGGACCAATGGAACAGAGACATCATTCAGTATTTAGGGGTAACATGGCAACGAGAGGCTCAGAATAGAGATAATTGGAATGCGCTTGGAGAGGCCTACATCCGACGTCGGATTGAAAATGGCTGATGATGATGGTATATATATATATATACCTTTGGTTACAGGCAAATTCCCCAAAAATCAATTCTTCCAACTATCATTTCTTCAAATGACACACTATGAAACTGGGGTCTATACAGAGGGATGGGCAGTTTTTACACTGTATCTGGTTTCTTTCTGTCTTTTGTACACACACCTTCTTCTTCCAACCTTAAAATTTTCTGTTTTTGTGTTTTTTTGAATAAAATGCTGACAATCATGTACATTGTGTATCCGGGTGTGTCCCTTTCCTAAATTCTGTCTATGATACTTGGCTATAATTTTGTCATTATCCTGAATGAAAGATGAGCTTTCTTGTTACCAGCCTTACAGTAGAGAATGTAAGCATTTAACACATTCGTATTTACTAAGTAGTTGAATAATATTTGTACCGCACTTTTGTCCTTTTCCTTTCTAGCAAGAAAGATTCTGACAGTTGATCTTTCAATTCCACACCTACCATATATTTATTGTATTCTGTTACACAAATTGGTTTCTTTACAGATTCTAACCCGACATACTGGTTGCATTTGGTCTGAATGTGTGAGCACTGCGACACTGTGTTTATCCTTCCCTTTCAAAGCTACCATTTCCCACACTTTGCAATAACAACTTCTTTTTCTTCAATGTTTTTTAATATCTTTTGGTATACCTTTTGATTTTGACTGTTTCAGTGGCATTTGTTGTCCTGTAAACTAATCTCTGGAAAGGATAGGGGCTACTGTAATAATTTTCCATATTAACACATCTGCCCACGTCTAATAGTTTCCCACACAGACTTAGAACAACTTTTGTTGAGAAAAGATGTCATTTGTAATTTCACAGCCTGGTTTGTCCCCTGAGCCACTGTAAATTATAAAATTCCATAATTATCCTGTAGAGTCACAAAGTTGAAACATTTTCATCCCAAACCAGGAAGCTTTGATAGGAATATACTATTTCCATGAAATCCACAATAATAAGGATTCACTGACTTCCTTACTGGGTATGTACACTTTCTGGAACTTATTTTTCAAATATTCACTAAATGGCAGAAATTTACACAGTTTCAGATCCCTTTTTACAATTTACTCATTAGTGTTATCTAAAAATTGAAGAAATTTGATCAACAAAGAAAACCTTTCCTTGCTCATTACACTGGGGAAAAACGGTGTTTCTAATAAATGTTTTCTACTAAAATACATTCTGAGCCTTGGGTTCTGAACTATTCCCATCAGCATAAGCAAACCTAAGAATATCCTCATTTCCCTTTAAGTTGTGGGAACCTATTTTTGAAGACGCTCTATTTTTCGTGTCAAGATTTTTTCTTTCTCACGAGCAAGAAACTGTTATGCATAGTGGTTTGTTTTAGTCACCAATATTGTAATTGGTTCATCACTGAAAAAAATTCAAAATATCTAATTCGATATCCAAGCACACTACACTACTAGGCACTACTTGTTTCCCAACTAAATCACACACAAAAGGTGCATTAGCACAGGCGATCTCTTCCCAATTATTCTCATGAATATTTGTAGAAAATTGAGGTTCCCCCTCTTCCTTTTTAGAACTCCAGGGTAATCCAGGGTATATTCAATTGAATCCTCGGAAGTTGCATCTGAACATACTGTGCTATTTTCTTCCAGAGTGTCAAGCTCTCAAATGCTCTTCAGGCTACTCACAAGAGCTAGAAGCAATGGTCAACTAAAGAGGGATTCAGCTATGGGAAGGCCTCAAGTAAGGAAAAAACCAAGTCACAAATACAAACATAGGCATCAGAAAACCTCGACCCCTATCTTCAAACATCATATATAAGATACCAGATACTGACTGGTCTTGGAACTTCCAAAAGCATTGAGTGGAGGGATCAAGTCTTTGTTATAACTTCCGCAATGAAAGAGGAATAAAATACTGACATAAATAATCAGATAGAAAGGAACCACAGACAAAAGCATTCAGAATCACCATACACATGAGAGCTCTCTGGAAGCACTTAAATCAAATAGTAAATGAAATTGTCTGTAACCAGACACCAGAGGCCTTTCTTAGAGGGAGCCTTTTCTTTATCAGGCATGAGTTAGGAGAATTTTTTTTCTTAACATAAGCGTAAACAGAGATGGCAAAAAAGACCAGAATGAATTTAAGAAGCATTAGCTCACATATATACTCTGTGGCATTACATACATAAGAGTGATATGAATTACTAGTGACAAATCTGGATGCATACGGTGCATCACACATGCATAAGACATAGATTTGGATGGATTGCGTTGTACACCCTGAGGGAGTAAGTGCCTCCATTTAAAGTTGGACTTGAGGGGTTAGTAATTAATAGAATCTGTAAGTTAAGTTCTAATTGAAAAGCTTGGTACATGCACAAAATAGACTGTTGTCTTTTTTATATTAACATTTATTACATTTACATATTGTTACTCAGTCGTTAATGGTTCAAATGAAGAGAAATTTGTGATGAAATGGTGCTGTGCTTATAAATATGGACTGTAAGTGTCAAAGAGTCCAAACATTAAAAGTTAATTCACAGTGATGTGCCTGGTTTTTGTCTAGTAATCAATATTCCTAGTAGTGTCTAATAATTATGGGTAAAATCCTTGGGTAAACTTTTATCCGAGAGGAGTAAAATGCAGAAAATATTTTGTAAAAATTGTAGGTGTTGCCCTAAACACAAGATCCATAATCACAAGAGAGTATCTTTATTTCTGAAGTGGTATTGTCACTAATTAATTGTGTTTTACTGGAGACTGTATTGCATAATTAAGAAAGTAAGTCCAAAAACTGCCCTTTTAGTCATTTAAAGTTAGACTATATTCTATTTTAATTTTTATAAATTTAAGTAGAATAAGGTAGTAAAGTTATTAGGAGTTGTATAAAGTTATGATGCAAAAATCATCAAAGTAAATAAGAAAGTTAGAATACCTACCTGAAAAGTGGGAGACGGGTTCGAGTCCCAGTCATGTTACTATTTTTCACACTTGTTATTCCTCATTGAATTGTATTGCAGATAGTATTTGATTTAATTTCAGTGAAGTACCCTCCAGACAATGGGAATCTTGAGCTGCATTTCTATAGTCGAAAGGAGGCATCTGAGAACAGCCCCCTCAGGTTGTCTGATGGCTCATTCTCATCAGCTCTGTACCTTCCCTATGCTGATGAGGATGAAGAGCAAGCTGTAGTGGGCAGTGTCATAGCACATGACAGCATGGAGGAATTATGCAGCAAGAGGAGGGCAATGGATACAAGCAACATTGAATCAGCAGAGAGTTGGGCCAATGGAGTGCTGGATGAAGATCAAGGTTTGTCTGTCAATTTAAAGTTGACTTGAGCCCAAGTAACAAAATGCCAGTGAGCAATTCATAATATTAATCTAATAATTGATTCTGAAAGTAAATTATGTACAGTAACAAATGCATAAGGCAAAAGCCCAAGGGACAGAGTAAAATTTTCAACTTACAGAGGTATTCCAGTTTTGGTAGGTTAATGCAAAAGATATTAATGTATTAGGAATTCTTATTTTTGTTTCAAGAGATGGATAATGCACAGATAAATATAATGCAGTAACCACTATCAAATATTGGTTGGTTGGGTTGGTTTGGGTTGGGTTGTGTGCCTTCCTTTGGTTTTTTTAAACAACAATCTCTTACATTCTCTACAACATTTCGACGTGTCGAGGTTATTTTCCGTCTGTATCGCCTTTTTTTCTGCGGTCTGGGTTGGGTTGGGTAGGATTGGGTTGTGTGGCTTCCTTTGGTTTTTTTAAACAACAATCTCTTACATTCTCTTCAACATTTTCACGTGTCGAGCTTATTTTTCGTCTGTATCGCCTTTTTTTCTGCGGTCTGGGTTGGGTTGGGTTGTGTGGCTTCCTTTGGTTTTTATAATCAACAATCTCTTACATTCTCTACAACATTTTCACGTGTCGAGCTTATTTTTCGTCTCTTTCGCGTATATTTTATGCGGTCTGGGTTGGGTTGATTTATCTTGGGTGGTGTTCCTTTGTTTTTTAAATTAAATAAAATATTGAAATTAGTGTCACTTTCTTTACGTATGTACAGCTCTTTTCTCGGTCACGTCGCACAGTGGGCTAGAATCGAAAAAAAGCTGGCCAAAAATACAAAACGTTTTTTTATTGTACGGACTATGAAACTTCGCATGACCAATCTTGAATAAATTCTACATAATTTGTTCTAAAAAAAGGGTCGACCATTTTGTTACGTAAAGTATGTAAATATTCAAGGGGTCATAAATGCCACGTATTATGAAGGAGAAAGAACATGTTTATAATATGGAATTATATTTCACCCGATGATCATCTTCGTTTAAAGCAAGTGAGCCTCACGGAGGACGGTGCTCCGCCGCGCGGATTAAGCCCTTGCAGCGTTTTCGAAAAGTTGGTTTATTTATCGATGGCGCAAATATGCGCAAGGTTTTATTTCAGATTCCTCTTCAGGAAGCTTCAAAGAACATCGTGGTATAAGTTATCCCGTGACACTCGATGTCACTTTCTACTATTTTCCTCGCTTTAGGTAAAAATTAGCTCTAAAATAAGGGTCCGCCATTTTGTTACGTAAAGTATGTAAATATTTAAGCATGATCCTAAATTCTACGTCTTATAAAGGAGAAAGAACATGTTCATAACATAGAATTAGTTTTTATCCGATGATTATCTTCGTTTGGGTTCACCAGCGGTTTGAAGTTGAAGATTTTCGCGAAAAATCGAAGTCCGGAATTTTTCGCAAAATTTAGTCAAGTTTGACCCCCTGTATAATTTTAATGCGTAGGATCCCACGTAAATGACCTCCAAAGTTGTATGTAGAATTTATTCAA